>JAPZIH010000695.1:0-105000 GCA_027410445.1 Discoglossus pictus | reverse complement strand
CAGAGCATGTTCAAGAGACTGAGCGAGAGTGAAGAGAGAGAAAAGAAGAAGAAGAAGAATAAACGGTAGTAGAGGACCATGACCTATATAAAAGGGCAATAACAGAGAGATAAATAATAGAGGAGATGAAGAAATATGGAATTAAAGAATTGCGACTAACATCTCTTTCCCTTTTGTTCCAGATTCCACCTTGATGAGGTCCTTACTTCTTAATGTTTCTTGAAAAATCTTCTCTCTCATTAGAGAGCTCCTGATCATGTTGGCTCGAATTGGTTTCCTTTTCCTCATTCTCGTCCTCTCAATTATCTCCTTTTGCTTCTCCTATCTACTTCATCTCACTGTCGTGGCCTCCACCACCACCAATCCCACTCCTCCTCCTGTGGAGAGATCCGTACGCATCCTCATTATCTCGTCTTGGCGTTCTGGCTCTTCATTTCTTGGAGAGATTTTTAACCACCATCCAGATGTCTTCTACATGTTTGAGCCTGGCCACCCAGTCTGGATGAAATTAAAGAACGAGAGCTCTGAGCTTCTCCACTTTCCCGTAAGGGACCTCATCCGCTCATTGTTTAATTGTGATGCTCTCCCACTCCAATATTACCTACCTCGAGGAGGGAAAACACTCTCAGAAATCATGTTCTTTTCAGAAAGCAAAGCCCTCTGTGTCCCACCAGCCTGTAGGGCATCCATTCCATCAGAAGATTATGACCGATTTACATGCTCAAAACGGTGTGGTGTAAACTCCTTGGAAACCATTGAAGAAGCCTGTAGGACCCATAGTCACATGGTGATGAAGACCGTACGTGTTTTTGACCCTCGAATCCTCCTCCCACTTCTTCAGGACCCATCACTTGATCTTAAGATTCTCCACCTCGTAAGAGATCCTCGAGCAGTGACTGCCTCTAGGAAATACTTTCCTCTAGACATTGATGACATGATTGTCTTTAGAAGGGAAGGTTGGCATAACCAAACAGCACCCACCGTCACCCAAGTAATGTCCAAGGTCTGTAGGTCTCAGGTTGCCATTAGTAAGATGGCCAAAGCCACCATCAGACCATTGAATGAACGCTATATGCTAATACGACATGAGGACTTGGCTAGGGAACCCTTAGAAAGTGTCCACCGAATCTTACATTTTTCAGGCTTAAATTTTACATCTGAAATTGAAAGTTTAGTGTATAACCTCACCCACAAAGAGACCCCCGATGCTGGCGGCTTCATGAGTTACTACCGAAATGCCAAAAATGTGACTCAGAAGTGGAGGAGTGACCTCGGGTTTCATACTGTGAGGCAAATCCAAATCATGTGCCAAGAGGCTATGGAACTCTTTGGCTATTTACCTGTGTGATCAATGACGGACCAGTGGGCCCTTTATTTGGATGTTCTGGGGGACCGGAGAGCCTTGGAAAGGGAGGAGAAAGAAGAAAAAGATAAAAGATGAAGAGAAAGAAAAAAAATGACTGATAAGTTGAATAAAAATTTCCAAAAAAATATAATTTATTATATTTGTTGCCAATACAGTCTGTTTCATACTTATGAGACTCATCACTAGTGGGTTGGTCACTATTTCTGGTTATTTGACATTGCCTGAGAAGATACTGTATATATATATATATACAGTATATATACAGTATATATATATATATATATATATATATATATATATATATATATATATTGCAAATTGTTGCATACTATAATTATAATGAGCTCTGGACAAATAAATACAACCCAAAACACGTATCCTAGTCCATATATGATTTCTGCTATCAAAAAATGTTTTATATATAAAATCTAGCAATTAAATATATTAATAATATATTACAATTTGTTACACAGAAAAACAGTTCTAAGATAGAGTGTCGTTGGCAACATACATTGTTTAATCAACTGCCAGTCTTATAAAGATACCAATCCCTTTAACAATTCCAAGTAAGCAAGTAAATAAAACTGATCAAGCGATACAAAATGCATCAATTAACTTAATAAATGACCCCTCCCCGTTGATATTACAGGGTCTTCCTAGACAAACTACAACATCCTATTCCAATGTCTGATGGGGGACGAGGGCTTCAGATGTTCATATTTATCTAGAAAAATGGTTGTAGGCTCATTTTTTTTATAAATAAACACAATTATTTATTATGTAAATTATTATTTACTACTTTGTACGGCTCAAGTCTTATGGACTGATTCAATACAGTTCTATGTGCTTGGCCATATTGGTCGTATGGCCAAGCCCCAACCTTATTATGTGCAGAGGTGTCTTCAACATCTTCCCCACATGATGATATTGAGCTATTTTTGTTGTCTGAATGCTCCTTTAGAATTTATATGATAATCCTATGTAATCTTAGTCTTCGTCTTAGAGATAATTTAACATCCTTATTCTTCAAGCTATAAATCAATGGGTTTAAAAGTGGGACCGCAGCTGTGTTAAAGAGAGAGAACGGTTTATTGGAGTTTAAGGTGTCCACAGATGTTGGTCTCAGGTATTAGCAGGCAAGAGTAGTGTAGAGCAGGCCAACCACCATCAGGTGTGAGGAGCATGTATAGAAAGCAAGGCGACCAATGATCGCTACAGCCACTCAGTGGAAGGGGATTCCATAATGGGCTTCAAGGGAGCCTGGGCCATGAATCCAAGGCCAGCAAAGCACTGACAAGTATGACATGAGGCACAGAAATTCATAACATCTCGCGATACTCCAGGCCAATGGAAAGTGTGGGGCTGCCAGGTACCTGCTGTTGTAGCACCCTCCAAGGCTGCTCGACCAACTGTGGATCACTTACCCAGTACAACAGGTTGCCCTCCCAAATATTCCTTTCCCTCTCAGTTTATATAACTCAGCACCCCCTCTATAGCAGGGTCATGCTTTAAATCCCACTTAAATTCAGTCGGTCTGACCCTAACCTTTTCCCAATTAGCATCTGACTTACCACAGGGTGGATCCGGCTCCTCTTGTGTCTCCCTGGTGGTAGCCCTTTTGGCTTGGCTTTGAGTCGCAAAAGCCACACAATGATGCTCCATGAAACCCAAGTCATTTCCCAACAATACATGCATAAGGTGACCAGCTATGACTATTTAATATCCTTGCCCGTGACCTTGTCGATATGGATCCAGGCTAAGAGATTGATAGCTGCTGGCCCACAGCTACCACAATGTCCAACCAATTCTTCAGGAAAGTGGACAGGTTTACTAGGTCTTTGGTGGACAAGAGTCTGACACGATACAGTATTCCTAATGCCCTCTGTTGGATATAGAGACTCTGGTAGTTCTCTGCAGGTAACTGGACTGGGGCTGCAAAATACTGCTCCTCGGACCCGACTCCATCCTCGGAGCAATCAAAGAACTGGTCCTCCATTGCCGGGGGGTTAGCCACCCACTCGCCTATACATAGGACAGGGAACTCCTGGGAACTCCTGGACCAGCATGGGGAAAGTCACGCTTCAGATGCTCCAGCTGTTGACACCCAAAGCACCACATCTACTACCAAGCTCTTCAGTTCCTAGTAGCTGATGGACTAATTAATAATAATAAAAAATAAAAAAAAACATTAAATAATTGATTAATAATAAATTAACAACTAATTAATTAATAGTTAATCAGCATATTGCAGATCAGAGGAGATCTTAAAAGGTTGAACTTGATGGACTGAAAGTCTTTTTTCAACCTTAAATACTATGTAACTATGTAACTATGTAACTATGTAACTATGTCCATACTGGTTTGCATTTCTTGCATTCAGAGCATAATAATTGGAAAAGAGAAAGTCTTTCAGCAGAGCTTTCTTCGCCTTGGTGATGGCATGCAGTCACCTCAAATTAAAGAGATTCCCATAAGTCCTGAACATAGTGTTTTCTAGAACACAGCCTTGCTTGACACCGTTGGTGACTGGGAATATCTCAGATGTTTCACCATCACCCAGGTCATGAGGAATCATACCATTAGTATAAATCTGTCTGGACAACCAAATTTCAACATGATCCTCTACAATCCCTGGTGAATGACAGAATCAAAAATTGTGACATCCACAAAAGTTGTGTCGAGTTCATCATTTCTGATGTTGACACTTCTCCTGTAGTTGACACTTAGTGAAGATCATGCCTATTGTCAATGTCCTATGGAGAAGCCTTACTGCGTTTCTGGTAGTAAGCTCTGCTCCATGTGGGTGATCATATGGTTCAGCAGAACATGTCCCCTCTGTCGAGAGCAGCTAGATTCCATGGTGATTATCATATACCTGGTAAATGCCCTTTCTCTTATAGAGGTGTACCATGGACCTGTCTTGCAGCTCCTGTGGAATGGATCATTGTTTCCAGAAGGACTAAAACATATAATTGAGTTTCCTAGCAGCACACGACTTTGTAATCTTCTGCTGGTATGGCATCTGAGGCTTGGACAGCTGTTTTTTGGCTTTCTTCACATTGTATTCTTCTGGAGTAACATCCATGGAGTTATTGACATCACCATAAGCAGGTAGTAATAGACAGTAAGTCATTGCATTTGAGAAGAACCCCTTATATAAAACAATTCAGCTCTTTAGATATGTCCGATGAGCAGACCCATCCTTCTCTTGAGGGTTCATTAAGTTTAACCAGTGTAGGTGATCACTAATTGGATCTTGGTGCTTTCTTGTATAGTGATCCTTAACCTTTACAAACCCAGGGACTGTGTGACTACAGTTTGAAGCTTCTCTAGACTTCCTTGGAGGGCCACATCAGTATTAAATGTTGGTTAACACATATGTTGCGACAGTGACATGTTTAAGTGGTCTATAATAACAATAAAAAAAACAAAAAAAAAACCTCAAGATAATAAAAAAATTATCTGTAGGGAAACGGGAGTTAAATAATGCATTATCCATTCAGTGATGACTAGGGATGATCCATGATGTCCTGGTCCTTTATGTTCTTTTGGTCCACTCTCTGGGCCATCCATGGAAAAAACTGTAACTTTCCTGGCTGAAGACCCTTGCTTCAAAAGCACAGAAGGATGCTCATGTAGATGGACGCGATAGCCGGCGAAGATGTAGCACTCTGCCGCTGATCGCGAGGAACGCAGTTTGCTAATTTAACGGACAAAATAGTTTCAAGCGCGTAACTTGAAAAACTCGTAAAATTAATAATAATAATAACACACTCACACACAACACAGGGGGAGAGCCAGGAAGCCAATAAGTGAAGCTGCAAGCAAATCGTAGCCATATTTGGAGTTTTCCGTCAATCGAAAATCGGCTAAGCAAGGATGAAACAGGATGAAAACGAGGCCAAACAATGCCAGGCATGCGAGACTTAGAAAATAACCAGACAACGAAAACAGTAACACACACGGACAACTCCAGGGACGCGGGACTTTGAAAATAAAACCAACGCCACAAACATTCATCACACACAGAGGAGAAAGACACAGGGAAGGGACGGGAGGAGATGGTGGAAAGAGACACATGGCATTCCCACGCACAACACTTGCAGGTTAACGAACCCAGCAATGAGCGGCCTGTACAGTAGGCGCGAGGAAAGGCGCTCATCATGTGGATCGCTAGGCGCACCGAGAGTTATCATTGCAAAGCAGGAAAGTTGAAGTACACGGCGAGAGGCTCGCGATGAGCGCCGAACGTGCTCAGAGGAGCCAAAGCCTCACATTGTGCGGTAAACAGCATTGCAAGCCTTACAATTTTATTCCCGTCATTTTTGACGGGCAATTTCCTAGTTCTAAATTAGTTAACTGTTCATGAACATGCAACATACAGAATCAAAACACACAGAGCAACATAACATACATAGGGTAATCAACTTAACATAACATACTAAATAACTATAAAAGCATTGAGCTCAGTCCCCCAACAACATACTCCCAGGAGGCAGTCCTGGTAGGAGTCTTTATGCAGCCAGCCTCAAAATCCTAATCATCCTGGGCGGATCATATGAGTCCAAAGGACTGGTGGTCAGGCAGATCATGACACCTTCACTCTATAAAAACAAATGAGCGAGATAAATGGTGGTCTTCTGAGAAGCTCCCACACTGAATTCCAGGTTTTGGGGACACCAATGCCTTATATAATGGTTTTCAAGGCTCCTGGTTTTCTGAAGTATGAAGGTAACGTTCCCTTTTCTGATTGGTTAAACATATAAAAAAAATTAATTGATAAGCGACAACAGATAATGAGGAACCCAAGCTACATGTAACCATCTCCTTATAACTCCCTATAACTCCTCCTATCGCGCTGTATAAGGGAAAATTGTTGTCTTGTAGTTGCATGGACCAAGGGATGAAAGGAACCATGATTTGGAGCAAGATGAGGTCCATCGGATTAACTGACCACTGTTGTAACTCTAATTGCCCTCCCCTTACTAGACTCTCTCCACTCCATCTTTAATGTCTCTGTGGGGCTCTTAGATCTCATTAGTTGTTTAACATCAGCTGCCCCCTTGGTCAATCCATTTTTTATCTTCCCATCTCTAATAAAATTTAGTTTAAAATATGGGCCCTCACCAAAAAAGCCCTCAACAACATTAAACACGTCTGCATATCAGATCTAATCTCCAAATACTCCCCCAAGCGCCTCTTCACTCTGCCCACGATGTACATCTCTACTGATCGCGAATCACCTCCACAAGCTTGTCTCCAAGGCTATGTTGTCCTACCCGGTGGGACTTTCTATCATACTCTTTCACACTCCTACTCAAACACTCTGAAAACCCAAGAAGCCCACAACTTTTTCCATAATATCCCTAACAAGACAGACAGACCCAACCACCATCTTACAATCCCAGCTTTCCTTCACTGTTTTTTTTATCTCTGTTCCTTGGAGAGTGAATATACCCGTATGGGACTGATGGGGTTAAATAGAGGCTTATGGGGGTCTGTATTGACCCCCATGAGTTATGGGGTTAATTAACTGCTTATGGGGTCTGTATTGACCCCAATTAGTTATAGGGTTAATTAAGTGCTTATGGTGGTCTGTATTGACCCCCATGAGTTATGGGGTTAATTAAGTGCTTATGGGGGCCTGTATTGACCCCCATGAGTTATGGGGTTAATTAAGTGCTTATGGGGGGTCTATATTGACTCCCATGAGTTATGGGGTTAATTAAGTGCGTATGGGGGTCTGTATTGACCCCCATGAGTTATGCACCGGGATGGAGAAAGGTAAAGCCAGATCAGGAAAGGGAGGCACAGATGTAAGAGAGCGGGAGGAGGGGAGGGATGTGCCCCCAGATGTAGGCACACAAGGAGTAGGGTAGAGGGTCAGGTGCCTGATCCATGCTCGGGAGGTAATGGGGATTAGGGACCGGCCACAGGGAGAGAACAGGGAGGCCAGGAACCCCAGGCACAGTTTGTAGGGCAAGAGGCTGTAGCAAAGTTCAGGGCCCCTAATTATAGCCTAGAGGAGATGGATGTCCTCCTCAGGGAAATCCGTGCCTGCTATCAGATCATACATGGTGGGAGGGATATGAGGCCTCGCCAGAAGGCAAAGGCCTGGAATAAGATAGCTTCAGCTGTTGCAGCATTATTGGTTGCTAATAGGGACGTAAAGTCTGTCAAACACATGTATGATGACAGCAGGCTGAAGGTGAAGAAGATGGCAGAGGAGGCAAGAGCAGCACGTGCAACCGGTGGTGGCTCACCAGTGAACATCACATACTGTGGATGGCAGCAGGCTCTGAGGGAGTGGATTGAGTCAGCGGCAGTGGTCGGCCTTCCAGGACAGGTGGAAACGGGTGTGCCGAGAACAATGCAATGTGAGTATCATATACACAATCACACCCTCATAACGCACACACATGAACCCCGTTGTTTGTATGTATCTATAATTAAGCTTTTTCTCTGGCTGGTGCATACAAGGAGCTGTACCCCCCCTAGAATTATTCTGGCTCCTACACCCCTGCCCACACAAATAGATAACTGACATACAATAGCACTGTAAGGCCTATGGTTTTGACTGAAGAGATATGGGGCGTCAATAACCATGTAATTCCAGGTAGCAAACATATAATTTTCATAATTTTTATCAATGAAATGTCTGGACAATAGCTGCAGTTCAAACTGATTCTGAGTACAATTTCCTATTAGATCAAGATTGATCTGACATTCAAAAGAGAGTACATGTCAAGGAATGTGCGGGTCATATATTCTCCTAACCTGTACCATGTCTCAGCTGCATGTTAACAACCATTGCTGAGAATTGGTCATAGAGAGGTCAGTCTCACGCACTACAAAGCACATCCAGCAGAGCACATGCACACGACACAACCTCACAAACATTACATATATTCATATGAGCCATGATTAACCATGCCCATTATGCAGGCCGGGGTTCATCTGTGTAACACAAGCACCACAGTCAATCACAGATGACCATGATGTCAAGGATATGGAAACACATAGCTGTCAATTGTGTACGGAAACTAACTCAAATACTTTTGTTCCTTCATTTCAGTACCCACGAGGACAGTGCTGAGCATAGAGGTACAGGTGGAGGCTCCACTGAAGGTGGAACAAACTGCACTCCTGGAAGTGGTTGATGAAGAAGGACAGAACATTCAAGAGGGCCAAGGACATCCACAGAAACTGTCCCCTTACAATCATTCTCATCTCAGGAGTGGGATTCACTGCCAGGGGCCTCAAATGCATCATCTAGCCATGTACAGCTGTTCCAGCCCCCTCCACTGGGCATGTCATGGAGCCAACAAATAACCACACCAAACCTGATGATGCTGTCTTGGCCCCAGCCATCATCAAAGCCACCACTGCCACCTGCTACAACACCATTGCAGCCATGGCAGGGCACAAACACTGCCACACAATGGGGTCCACTAGCATGGCCTCCCACACAATGGGGTCCCCTAACATGGCCTCTCACACAATGTGGTCCCCTTAAATGGCCTCCCACACAGTGGGGTCCCCCAACATGGCCTAACACATCGGCCCTTCTGCTGACACCTGAAGCACTTCTGCCGACCCCTCAGGCTCTCCTCCCAACACCTCAGTACCTCCTGCCCACACCTCAGGCCCTGCTGCAGTCACCTCAGGCCCTCCTGCCAACACCTCAGGCCCTCCTGTAGACACCTCCAGGCCTCCTGCAGTCACCACCGGCCCTCCTGCCTTCAGCTTCGGCCCTCCTACAGTCACCACTGGCCCTCCTGCTGACACCTCAAGCCCTCCTGGAGTCACCTCAGGCTCTCCCTCACACTTTCTTCTCATCCAAACAAAATCCCTTTGTTTGACATCAGGATCAATGTGCATGTGTTTAGGGGTAATGTGAACAGTGTAATCTGTCTGGCCTTGGTACCACCCATATACCAGTGAGATGTAATATCAGCATGGCACAACTATTCCATGTTGGTAGTGATAGTACTCTTTGCTAAAAGATTGTGGTCACAACAAAGCATGCATAGTTAGATAGTTACATAGTTACATAGTTACATAGTAATTGAGGTTGAAAAAAGACTTTCAGTCTATCAAGTTTAACTTTTTTAAGATCTCCTCTGATCTGCAATATGCAGATTAGTTGTTAATTAATTGGAAGTAACAAAAAAAAAAAAAACAAGTGAGAGTGAGCCAATCGTCTCAAAGGGAAAAAAAATGAATTCCTTCCTGACCCCAGATGCTGGCAATTGGACTCCTCCCTGGATCAATACTGCCTCTCTAATTATCCAGGATAACACTGAATGCCCTTTTTGACTAGAAATAAATCCAGTTTCCTTTTAAAGTTATCTATCGAATCCGCTGTCACCACCTCCTTTGGTAGAGAATTCCACAGTTTAACCACCCTAACTGTGAAGAATCCTTTTTTTTCTTTAAGGTGAGATCTTTTTACTTCTAACCTCAAGGGATGTCCTCTTGTCAGTTGAAAACCTCTTGGCACAAAAATCTCACTTGCCAAATCTTTATACTGAAGATACACAAGGGGGGTGGGGGGAAAAACTGAAAAGCGCACAATCTTTAGTGTAGGTTATGCATGGGAAATAATATTGTGTCTATCTTGACCTTCTCTGGTCTACTTATGGTAAATATTATGTTGGTGATAGATCTCCCAGATCAAGACAAGAGCACTCAAGCTTGGTAAAAAAATATATATTTATTTTCAAATCCAAATTGGTAAAAACAATATATCGATATATAAAAAAATTAACAAACGCGTTTCGCTGCCAATAATCCGCAGCTTTCTCAGTGATAAATACCTGTGATAAATGAACATACATGTATGCAGGTATGATATGAATAGATCAATACATCATCAAAATGTAATACAAAATGAAAAAGCAATAATACATGAGTTGTACAAGCCAAAAGTACATGTAATACAAACTGAATATAGTAAAAAGGCTTTGTATAAATTATATACCAGATAACACCTATGGTATACACACCTCAAATCAATTTATTTGTATATATATATATATATATATATATATATATATATATATATATAGTAAAAATGCATCTAATGTTCAAAGGATAGCAAATAAATCTTAAAAGTATGCAAACGATAGGAGTAGAGATATCATATATGTAAATAGTATAATTGGCTTGAATTAGCTATTATAAATAGTGTTGTGTAATAGGACAAACAAAATCAAATGAATATATGTATATATATGGAGTGAAAGTACATAAAGTGTGCAATCAATATCCATATAGGGAAAGGGTCATAAAAATACATGAAGGATAGTAGCAGAGATATCACGTCCTGAAAATAGTATTTAGTGGCTCCAAATAGGCTAAGGAGTTGGTGGATGATGGCGCCCCCTATATACACCGGGCATAGGACCTACAGACACTAATGAGTATACATATGAATGGTTGCTCCTTCTTTCTCAATTAAAAATTGGATAGTAATCATTACTACCTTGAATCTAATGAAGGTGTATGATAGTAATGAACTTGAAAGGAACAAAGTGTTAAAGTTGATATCTGCGTGGTGATGTGTGTAGTGTAATTCAAAATAGCAACGTCACTAACAAAAGAGTACTATTTTACATATGATATCCCTACTCCTATCTTTCACATACTTTTAAGATTTATTCGCTATTTACATATAGTAACACCCTTTGAACATTAGATGTATTTTTACTTATATATATACATACACATAAATTGGTTTGAGGAGTGTATACCATAGGCGTTATCTGGTATAGTTGATTTGGCCTTCTATGGTATGGAGAAAATAATTATATTTATATAGTGGAGAATATTGGGCATCATTTATACAAAGTCTTTTTACTACAGTGCCTTGCAAAAGTATTCACCCCCTTGGCAATTTGCAGCATTTAATTTACAGAACTTGCCCACAACTTTGAAGATGTTTTTTTTTTGTTTGTTTTTAATTGTGAAGCAAAATAACAGAAAAAGTCAATGTGCATAAATATTAACCCCCCCTAAAATCAATACTTTGTAGAGCCACTTTTTGCAGCAGTCACAACTCAAAGTCGCTTTGGATAAGTCTCTATGAGCTTGCCACATCTTACCACTGGGATTTTTGCCCCTTCCTCCTTGTAAAACTGCTTCAGCTCCTCCAAGTTGGATGGTTTGTGCTTGTGAACAGCAATCTTTAAGTCTGACCACAGATTTCCTATTGGCTTGAGGTCTGGGCTGTGACTAGGTCATTCCAACACATTTACATATTTCCCCTTAAACCCCCCAATTGTTGCTTTAGCAGTGTGTTTGGGGTCATTGTCCTGCTGGAAGGTGAACCTCCATCCTAGCCTCAAATCACGCACAGAGTGTTACAGGTTTTTCTCAGGAATATCCCTGTATTTAGCACCATCCATCTTTCCCTCAACTCTGACCAGTTTCCCATCCCCACAGCATGATGCTGCCACCACCGTGTGTCACTGTGGGGATGGTGTTCTTTGGGTGATGTGATGTGTTGGGTTTGTGTCAGACAGCTTTTTCTTTATGGCCAAAAAGTTCAATTTTAGTCTCATCAGACCTCCATACATTTTGGGAGTCTCCCACATGCCTTTTTGCAAACTGTACAACTCGTGTATTATTGCTTTTCATTTTGTATTACATGTTTATGATGTATTGATCTAGTCATATCATACCTGCATACATGCATGTTCATTTATCACAGGTATTTATCAATGAGGAAGCTGCAGATTATTGGCAGAGAAACGCGTTTGATACATTTTTTTTATATATCCATATATTGTTTTTACCAATTTGGATTTAAAAATTAATATACATTTTTTTACCAAGCTTGAGGTCTTTTGTCTTGATCCGGGAGATCTATCACCAACATAATATCTACCATATGTAGACCCGAGAAGTTCAAGATAAACACAATATTATTTCCCATGGATAACATATACGAAAGATTGTGTGCTTTTCAGTCTTTCCCCTCACCCCCCTGGTGAACAGTGTCTGTGGAACTAGTTGCACATCATATAACAAAAGAGCATTAGCTGCACGAAGAAAGAGGGAACAAATAATAAACTGTCTGTTTGAAGTTCCACAACATTACTTTCAAATAAAAGAAAGCAACCCAGGCACTTGGCATATCTAATTGGAAGACTGCTCACCCCAATCACCCATCTTCAAACATCTTCATAAACATCTTCATACTGACCCTGGATGTATTTATATAAGGTAATCATATCACTCTTAGGTGCCTTTTTTTCAAGAGAAAATACGTTAGTCTTTCTTCATAACTTAGCCCCTCCATTCCCCTTATTATTTTTGGTACCCTTCTCTGGACCTTTTCCAACTCTAAAATGTCCTTTTTATGAAGTGGTGCCCAAAATTGTCCTCCATATTCCATATGAGGGCATACTAGGAATTTGTATAGTGGCAGAATTATATTTGCTTCCCTTGCTTCAATACTCATCTTAATAAATGCTAAAAAAATTGCCTTTGCAGCTGCTGCTTGGCATTGAGCACTCCTACCTAGGTGGTTGTCCACAGGCACTCCCAAATCCCTTATAATATCTGATACTCCTAGATTTACTTCATTAAAATTATAAATTGAATGGCAGTTTTTGCTTCAAAAGATGCATAACTTTACATTTATTCGTATTAAATCTCATCTGCCATTTACAGTAGATGCTCATTCCTCTATTTTATATAAATCCCTTTGGAGGCAAATTACATCATTATTTGATTTAATTACCTTGCATAACTTTGTGTCACCAGCAAAAATGGAGACAATACTAAAAAGGAGAGGACCTAATACTGAGCCCTTAGGAACCCCACTTACTACATTAGTCCAATCGGAGTAGGTTCCATTTACAACAATCCTTTGCTTCCTATATTTTAGCTCTCAACCCATGTGCATATATTTACTGCAATTCCTGTATCCGTTAGTTTGCACAATAGTCTTCCATGTTGCACTGTATCAAAAGCCTTTGCAAAATCCAAAAAGTCTACATCCACTGAGTTGCCTTGATCCAGGTTCCTACTAACCTCTTCATAGAAACTAATTAGATTTGTTTGACATGTATATTCCTCCATGTTGTCTCCTACTAATAATCCAGTTCAAATAGACATATTCTTGTATTCTGTCCCTTATTAATCCTTCTAAAAGCTTTCCCACTATAGATGTGAGGCTCACAGTTCTATTCCCCGGATTTGCTCTTGCTCCCTTCTTAAATATAGGTATCACCTCTGCCTTCTGCAGTCATCTGGTAGTGACCCTGTGGTAAATGAATCTTGATAGATTAGATATAATGGTTTGGTTACTACAGAGCCCAGTTCCCTCAGTACCCTTGGATGTGTTCCAACAAGAACTGGGGCTTTATTAACATTTATTTTTTCCAATCTCTTTTGGATTTCTTCCTGCATTAACCAATTATTCAGTGAAGGTAGTGTAGCCCCATTATGTTGCGGTGTCCCAACCACTGGTACTTCCCTTGTATATACAGAAGAAAAGAACCTACTGAGCTCATCTGCCTTTTTCTGGTCACTAATTATCAGACTGTGTTACATTGCAATGTTCCTATAGCTTCCTTCCTGGCCTTCTTCCCATTAATATATTTATACACATGTTTAGGGTTAGTCTTACTCTCCTTTACATATGACTTGTCATTTTCTATGTTAGCCAGTAGAGATGTCCCGAATAGTTCGCCGGCGGACTGTTCCCGGCGAACATAGCATGTTCGCGTTCGCGGAGAACCGCGAACATATGCGATGTTCGACCCGCCACCAATACTTTATCATTGAGCAAACTTTGACCCTGCATGTCACAGTCAGCAGACACATTCCAGCCAATCAGCAGCGTACACTTCCTTCCAGAGCCTTCCATCTGAAGGACAGCAGCCATTTTGGAATCATAACTAACTTGCAGTCTTACTGAGAGGAGGTAGAGTGTAGGTGCTGCTGATTGTATAGGGAAATCAATAGCTAGGCAAGTTTATTCGGTGTCCAGTGCAGTGCTGAAGGACTCATCAGATCTCTGCTGTAAACACAGCACTCCAAAAAGCCCTTTTTAGGGCTATAACATCATTTTTTTTTCTTTGTTTTTTTTCTGTGTAATCTAACTTCATTTGCCTGTCTCCCTGCTAGCCCCTGCTTGCAAGTGTGTGTGTCAGGCTCACAGCTTATACTGTGTGTGCACAACGCATACAATATAATATTGTTTACTAGTTGTCTACTTTTAAAAAAACCAAACTTTTATTTTCTTAAATCTAAGTGCATTTGCCTGACCGCCAATCAAAGTTCATTTGCTTGACCGCTAGCCAGAGTGTGTGTCTTGCTTACAAGTACTGTGCCAGAGAGCATGTTGTGTGCATGCTTGAGCTCCAAACAAAAGGCTTTTTAGGGTCTTAGTCCCTCAAATACAAGTTTTATTTTAACAACTTTCTGTTTATAAGCACTTTGTGCATGGTGTTGTTCATTTTTGGGAGTTTTTGTGGTATTTTTCTTAGTTTAATTTAAGTTTTAGTTTTCTGGGAGCCAGGCTCAGCTCTCTATCCCAGGAGAGTGAGCTGTCTCCTGGATACTTTGCCACACCCCTCCCTTAGCACTTAACCTTCACTCCTGGAGCTTTTTTTACTTTGACATTTTTTAAAAAGTTTTTCAGGTTTTTTTAAAGTTTTGTTTGTTTGGTGTTGGGTTTTATGTTTGGGGGAGAGAAGACAAGTAACATCTTTGTAGTCAGTGGGGGGGAAAACAATTAGAATTTTTGTTGAAAAGGCTTTTTTTTAACATCTGACACAGATACAGAAGGGTTAAAAAGCCTCTGTGTTCTCTGTGTTGTTGCAATTAGACACCTTGCAACAGGCCATTAACCCTTCCACTGCCAAACATCATCTCTCTCTCCCTTAGTTTTGTCTTTTTGTTTCTTTTTCACACTTTTATATTTAAAAAAAAAAGAAAACAGTAAAAAAATCATAAAACAAAAAATAAAAATAAATAAAACAAATAATCTAAAAAAAAAAAAAGGGTCTAAACATGAGGGATAAGACCACTAAGAAGCCTCAGGGGTCAAAAGGGGGAATAATGGCCCCTGAAAATCCTAGCTGCAGCACTGCACAGCATAGGCCCCAGGCAGATAAGGCAGCCCCAGCTCCTGGTGGTTCTGCCAGCAGACCTACCCCTGTGGCTAATACCTGGTCACAGGTGGTTTCTGCTGGCCCCAGTAATACCACCGCTGGGGCTGAGGGGCAGATCACCAGGAAGCATGGGGTTAAATGTCAGATGTCTGATGTCTACAGCATTGATATCTATCTGCGTGCTGCAGCTAATGTCATCAGCCCCTCTGTTATAGTAGCAGCCAGCAAAATGTACGGGAAAGCAGTTTTCTTTACCCGTACTCTGGCTGCTGCACACATTCTTATACAGAGAGGCATCACAGTGGGGGGATTATATGTCCCAATAGAACCCCTGGAAGGGTTGGGCACAAAAGTAACACTCTCTAATGTGCCCCCCTTCCTACCAGACTCCCTCCTGCGCCCCCACCTGCTAACCCTAGGGGAAGTAAAAACACCATTTATTAAAATTCCCCTGGGGTGCAGAGAGAGAGCACTTCGTCATGTGCTCTCTTTCAAGAGGCAGGTACAAATGTGCCTGCCTCAGGGCGCAGAAAACATAGAGGGGTCTTTTAGGGTTCCATTTGAGGGGGTGCTCTACAGGATTTTTTACAGCACTACGGAGGTGCAGTGCTATCATTGCAAGGGGTTGGGGCATACACGTAGGAATTGTCCTAATGTAAAGCATCATGCCCCAGCCCCAGCAAATGGCACCTCCGTCAGTACGGCACCCATCCCCGCTGAGCCCATAACAGCGGGGACCTCAAGGGTCATAGCCCCCCCACAGAGCTCAGGCAAGGAGGCCGTTCCTCAAGCCACCACCACGGCCTCCAAACCCCCTTCTTCCCCAAAAAAGCCATCTGTGTCTGTGGTCTCCAGCAAGACTGCAGACACAGGGAAAAAGGGGAAGAATGTCACCGGTCTTCCCAGTGTCACAGCTGCATCTCTCAAGTCCCAATCTGCCCCCACCATAATTACATCAGTTAGTGTGGGGGCACAGTGTAAGCAGAGAGATAATAAGCCCTCTGCAGGGGAGGCAGCTAGTGGCAGCTCCTATTCCATGAGTGACGTCCCCAGGAAGAGGAAGCATAAAACCAACAGGGAGTTTGCTGATACGTGGGAAGTGCTCTATAGTGGAGCACCTTCCCCTAAAAGCAAGAAGAGGAACAAAACATCTCCT
Organism: Discoglossus pictus; assembly: GCA_027410445.1. NCBI lineage: Eukaryota > Metazoa > Chordata > Amphibia > Anura > Alytidae > Discoglossus > Discoglossus pictus. The sequence continues at coordinate 88,349 of JAPZIH010000695.1, read as the reverse complement.
CCTCATCCGGTGACATTGTCTGGCCCGGTTATTAAGCTCAGCCAGCCGGTGCCAGACCACACATCTCTCTCTCCAGACCCTATAGGGGTTAATGTGGAAAAGGGTCTGGAGGAAAAGCAGGGGCAAGAGGGTCTCCCAAGTGAGGCAGGGGTAGACAAGAAAGATCAGGTTCTGCCTCTGGCCTTTGAGGGGGGTCCCAACAAAGCCCCTGCTGAATGGGTAGTCAGTGTCCCTGAGGTGCTGAGCTTCAAGGGCACCAGTCAGTCTCCTCCTCCACTGTCACTCTCTAGTGACGTACCTCGGGCTTTGTTAGAGCCCCAGGCCGAGTCACTACTGGAGGGGGGGAATATCGGCATGACCCCCATTCAGGACCCCATGGATTTGTCTGTCAGGGGGGATGTGGCACAAGGGGAAGTGGAAATGGGGGAAGGTGATAAAACAGGTTTTCCTGTTAACATCATGGGAGAGCCTGTCTACCCTCCTCAGCCGTCCACTGACCCTAACATCGGTGCCATCCAAGCTGAGCAAGCAGCGGTGGAACTGGCAGAGGAGGCATATAAAGCCTCCAAGGCTTCCATTAAGGAAGCCATGCCAGCCACTGCTGTCCAGCCAGCTACCCCTGAATGCACTCCTGAAGCTACAGGGGTGCAGCAGCAATCCAAGGGTCCATTATTTACCTTGAAGGGTGCTAAAGGGACTCCTTCTGTATCATCTAAGAGGGGGTCCCTGAGAATAAAGATGAGGAAACTGACTCCAGCCGGGGAGGATGGAGTAAAAGCCCTCAGCCAAGAGGAGCCCAGGGGTGACCCACTAGAAGGAACATCAGATTCTGGGTGGGTTATCCCTGTCAAGGAAATAGATCTATTCCTTGAGAGCACCCTTCATGGACAAAAGAAAAGGAAGGTGCGGCTGGCCTTGGAGAGGTGGAAGAATATGTCGTTTATTCTCCACTCTCTCCAGCAATATCTAGTGGTCAGCACTAGGGCCAAGAATTCTGGGACTGCGGAGCATCTCCGCGTCCGGAAATTCTATAAAATGTGCGTGTCCTATCAGCAGTCTCAAGGGTCTGAGGAACGCACAATTCCTGACACGCAGTAATGGCTTTGCACATCAGCACGCTAAATACCAATGGCTGTCAAGACAGTTTCCGCAGGTTCCAGGTACTCTCCTATTTATATCAGGGAGGGTACTCTGTGAGATTCCTGCAGGAAACTCACACCACTCCAGAGGCTGAGGCCTCGTGGCAACTGGAGTGGAGAGGCAGGGTCTTCTTCAGCCACTTCACATCGGCGTCATGTGGAGTGGTGACCCTGTTCTCAGAGTCTTTTCAGAATAATGCAATAGATCCCGGACCAGAAAGATACTATCAAAGATAGTCCGGCCCGGGATCGCATAGGACTGGTCAGGGTGAACCAATTCTGCTGCTTGTGAAAGCTGTTATCCCAGGCCGTCTAATCCACCTCCGGGTCCGAGAGCAGGGTAGCATCATTAACCTAGTTAATATATATGCCCCTGCTGGAGGGCCCGAGAGAGTGAGGTTCCTCGCCAGACTGTCCCAGTTTTTGGAGACGGTTGACGCAGATGAGTGTTTGGCACTCGGGGGTGATTTCAACTGCACCCTCGACGCTCTGGACCGGAATAGTCCAGAGCCGTACCCGCCTTCTGCGTCAGCCCTGCGGGAGATCATCGCCCGCTTCTCCCTGGAGGACATCTGGCGAGAGCAGAACCCAGGGGCATCAGACGGTTTCACCTACGTCAGGGTGAGAGCCGGTCTGGTGTCCCACTCCCGGATCGACAGACTATATATATCTAGTCACTATATGTCACGAGTCGGTTCTTGTGCCATTAGGCTGGCTCCGTTCACAGACCACAACTGTGTGTCTGTGATGGTGGCGCTAACGCCAACAGCGCCAAGAGCCGCCTATTGGCACTTCAACAATGCTTTGACATTGATCCGGGAGTTTTGGACGGACTGGAGGGGTTGCAAGGGGAATTTTGCCATTTTAAAACTGTGGTGGGACGTGGGCAAGGTTCATTTGCGACTTCTGTGTCAGGAATATACCAAGGGTGCGAGTGGGCAGCGCGAAGCTGAGTTGGAGTCACTCCGGGGGGAGGTACTCCATCTGGAGCAGAGGCTGTTCACTTGTAGGGACCAATCCCTGCAGAGCGAGTATGTAGAGAGGAATGGTGTCTGTCCTCTGTGACCTGGAACGACACCAGGCCAAGGGGGCATACATGCGCAGCCGCTTAGGTTTTCTCAAAGATCTAGACCGTGGCTCGCGCCTCTTCTACTCACTGGAGAAAAAGGGGGGTAACAGTAGGCACATCTCCTGTCTTCTAGATGAAGACGGTGCCCCCCTTACAGATCCGGAGAGTATCCGGGATAGAGACCGGAACTTTTATAAAGATCTTTACTCTCCGGATCCCATTTCTCCAGACGCCTGCAGGATGCTATGGGAGGGGCTCCCCACAGTCAGTGAGGGTGTAAGAGAGTGGCCTGATATACCACTATCTTTTCAAGAGCTCTCTGAAGCCCTCCGTGCCATGTCCTATGAGAAGTCTCCAGGACTGGACGGACTGACTGTAGAGTTTTTCCAATTTTTCTGGGAGACTCTGGGACCTGATTTCCATCTGGTCCTTGGGGAAGCCCTGGAGACCGGGGAGATGCCCCTGTCTTGTCGCAGGGCAGTACTTGCCCTGCTGCCCAAAAAGGGGGATCTCCGGCTTATTAAGAACTGGCGACCGGTCTCTCTGCTCAGCACAGACTACAAGAATGTAGCTAAAGCCATCTCGCTTAGACTTGGGTCTGTGCTGGCAGAATTGGTTCACCCTGACCAGTCCTATGCGATCCCGGGCCGGACTATCTTTGATAGTATCTTTCTGGTCCGGGATCTATTGCATTATTCTCGCAGGACTGGTCTGTCACTCACCTTTCTCTCTTTAGATCAAGAGAAGGCGTTTGACAGGGTGGACCATGGTTACCTCATAGCCACTCTGCAAGCGTACGGCTTTGGCCCACAGTTTGTGGGCTTTATAAGAACGCTGTACGCCTCTGCAGAGTGTTTACTTAAAATCAATTGGTCCCTAACAGCACCTTTGGTATTTGGACGAGGGGTGCGTCAAGGATGTCCCTTGTCTGGACAGTTATATGCACTGGCCATCGAGCCTTTCCTCTGCCTACTGAGGAAAAGGCTCACAGGGCTGGTGCTAAAAGATCCAGACATGCGGATTGTCCTTTCAGCTTATGCTGACGATGTGCTCCTCGTGGCCCAGGATCCAGTTGATCTTGAGCTGGCAAAACAGTGCCAGGAGGTATATTCAGCTGCCTCCTCCGCTCAGATCAACTGGTCCAAATGCACAGGCCTTTTAGAGGGTAATTTACAGGTGGACTCTTTGCCTCCCACGTTTCGTGACATCACGTGGGAGGCAGATGTCATTAAATATCTGGGGGTCTACCTGTCCGCTGCGGACGCTTCCGTCCCAGACAACTGGAGGGAGTTAGAGGGCAGTGTCCTCTCTCGTCTGGGACGATGGAGGGGTCTAGCAAAAATGCTTTCCCTTAGGGGGCGGACTCTAGTGGTGAATCAGCTGGTGGCTTCTCAGATCTGGCACCGGCTGATTTGTCTAAGTCCGACCCCCGAGTTTGTCACCAATATCCAGAGGAATTTGTTAGATTTCCTCTGGATGGGAAGGCATTGGGTCTCTACAGGGGTGGCAAGTCTGCCTTTGGTGGAGGGTGGACAGGGAGTAGTTTGTGTGTGCTCCCAGTTGTCCACCTTCCGCCTTCAGTACCTGCAGAGATACCTATATGCAGATCCCTCTCCGCAGTGGTGCGCACTGGCATCCAGCTTTTATCGCCAGTTGCGCAACCTGGGGTATGACCGGCAATTATTTCTGATCAGGCCCGAGGGGTTTGGAAGAGACCTCTCTGTGTTGCCGGCATACTACCAGGAAACCCTCAAGGCCTGGAGCATGGTCTCCGTGACCAGGCAGGGCATGCCTTTGGGGGATGAAATATTCACGGAGCCCCTGCTATTTAATCCAGCAGTGGGGGCTCCAATGTTACAGTCCCCCAGTATCATCCGCCGCCTTAGTCATGCACGGATGACCCGAGTCGGGGATCTCTTGGAATACGGGCGTTCTGATTGGGTGCCACCCCAGGAGCTTGCGCTCCGTTTGGGATATGTGACGCCCAAAGTCTCAGGGCGCTTGCTCCAGGAGATTAGGGATGCCATCTCCCCCGACTCGCGCACCTTCCTTCGCGGGGCTTTGCAGGCCGGAGTGCCACATGCACCTTTCAACACCCCTGCTCCCACTGTTTGCATTGGACACAAGCCCTGTGTTTCCCCTCAGGCTCCTCCTGTCCCCAACCTCTCAAAGTTGAGGGACATACCCTCGGCATGCTTTCGCGGCATGCTGAGGAAGAGCTTATATTCTCTCGTGCTCCATACAGTGCACTTCCTTGCCCTCGTGACCCGTCCCGATACCATCTGGAGGCGGGTCCTACCAGCTGACGAGGGCAAGAGGCCCCGGTGGAGGGAACTTTATTCTGATTTAGTTCCACGACCCACCGGGGACTTGAGTTGGAGAGTGCTCCATGGTGCACTGAGCACGGGAGAGTACTTAGCTAAATTCACGGACTCTCCCTCCACTTGTCCATTCTGTGGCAAGGGAGAGTCCGTGTATCATATTTATTTTAGTTGCGCCAGACTGCAGCCCCTCTTGTCACTCTTGAGGGGCCTCCTCCTGCAGTTCTGGCTGCATTTCTCCCCTCATATTTTTATTTTTGGGCGCCCAGTGTCCCGGGGCAATAAGGCCAGGGACCTCCTCGTCAACCTGCTCCTGGCATTAGCCAAATTGGCTATATATAAGTCCAGGAAGCAGTGTTTGATAGGGGGGGTTCCCTTGTCACCTGAGGCCATGTTCCGGGTGCTGGTGCGCTCCCGTATCCGGGCAGAGTACCACCTGGCTTTGTCCACTGGGGGAATGGATGAGTTTGTCTCCCAGTGGGCTTTAGATGGTGTGCTCTGCTCGGTATCCCCCCATCCGGTTTCTTTATCTCTCAACCTCCTAAAATGATTTTTCTTTAGTTTACAGAACAGTTTTTCTCATAATTTTAAAATACACTGTGCCAAGTTCAACCAATCCAATCTAGTTGGGGTACCAACAGTCCACATTTAAAAAGCAAATAATTTTATTTTATTAAATCTAAGTGCATTTGCCTGACCACCAATCAAAGTTCATTTGCTTGACAGCTAACCAGTGTGTTTGTCAGACTTACAAGTACTGTGCCAAGTTCAACCAATCCAATCTATTTGGGGTACCAACAGTCCACATTTAAAAAAACAATAATTGTATTTTCTTAAATCTAAGTGCATTTGCCTGACGGCCAATCAAAGTTCATTTGCTTGACCGCTAGCCAGTGTGTGTGTCTTGCTTACAAGTACTGTGCCAAGTTCAACCAATCCAATCTATTTGGGGTACCAACAGTCCACATTTAAAAAAAAATGACAGGCAGAGGCAGGACACCCAGCAGAGGCCGTCGTGGTGCTGTGATTCCCTTTGGCCCTACAATAATGCCCAGTGTTCAGAGGCCAGTTACCCTGAACTTGAAAAGTTCAGAGGACGTAGTTGACTGGCTAACACAGGACACCCAATCTTCTACAGCTTCCGCTTGGAACATTGACGCACCATCCTCCTCCAGCTTAGCTTCGGGCACCTCTCAAGTTACCACTCACCCACCTGCCGCCACCACCAACACTAGTACCACAGCCGATTCAATTGATCAGTCAGAAGAGTTATTTACACATCAGTTTGAAGAAATGAGTGATGAGCAACCATTATTGACAGAGGATGTAGATAACAGTGATATGTCTCAGTCAGTTAGCATTACACACATGTACGTACGATGTGATGATGATGATGATGTACCCGCTGCTGCTTCCTTTGTTCAGGTGTCATATACAAGTGAGGCGGGTGATGATGATGACGATGCATCCGTGGATGTCACGTGGGTGCCCGCTAGAAGAGAAGAAGAACAGGGGGAAAGTTCAGATGGGGAGACAGAGAGGAGGAGGAGACGAGGTGGAAGCAGAAGGAGGTCATCGCAATGAGCTAGTGGCACAGTCAGACAGCATGCATCAGCACCCGGGGTCAGCCAGACAGCACGCCAATCAACGCATGCTGTTGCCATCACCAGAATGCCGTCACCGCCGAGCTCAGCAGTGTGGCATTTTTTTTGTGTGTCTGCCTCTGACAACAACGATGCCATTTGCAACCTGTGCCAAAAGAAACTGAGTCGTGGGAAGTCCAACACCCACCTAGGTACAACTGCTTTGCGAAGGCACATGATGTTACATCACAAACGCCAATGGGATCAACAAGCAGTACAAGCAGCAGACAAACTCAAAGCCGCCATCCTCCTCCTGGTCCAGCATCTTCATCCACGTCAACCACTTCTGTCCTCCTTGCCCCCTCTCAACTATCCACCACTCCGTCTCTCGCCTCTTGCTGTTCCTGCTCATTTCCCCACAGTCAGGTGTCTGTCAAAGGCATGTTTGAGCGTAAGAAGCCAATGCCACAAAGTCACCCCCTTGCCCGGCGTCTGACAGCTGGCTTGTCTGAACTCTTAGCCCGCCAGCTTTTACCATACAAGCTGGTGGAGTCTGAGGCGTTCAAAAAATTTGTAGCGATTAGGACACCGCAGTGGAAGGTACCCGGTCGAAAATTTTTTGCCCAAAAGGCAATCCCCAACCTGTACTCGATTGTGCAAAAGGAAGTAATGGCATCTCTGGCACACAGTGTTGGGGCAAGGGTCCATCTGACCACTGATACCTGGTCTGCAAAGCATGGTCAGGGCAGGTATATCACCTACACTGCGCATTGGGCAAACCTGATGACGCCTGCCAATCATGGAATGAGTAACTCTGCAGGGGAGTTGGTGACACCACCACGACTTGCAGTCAGGCCTGCCGCCACCTCCTCTACTCCTCCTACTCCATCCTCTTCCATAACTTCCTCAGTTGAGTCCTCTTCTGCTGCGTCTTGCTCCACATCAACGACACCCCCCAGCTCCCCAGATACTATTCCACATCCCGGATAAGGCAGTGTCATGCCGTCTTGGGGTTGACTTGCCTGAAACCAGAAAGTCACACCGGGCCAGCACTCCTGTCTGCCCTGAACGCACAGGTGGATCAATGGCTGACTCCGCACCAACTGGAGATTGGCAAAGTGGTTTTTGACAACGGAAGAAATTTGTTGGCGACATTGAATTTGGGCAAGTTGACGCATGTGCTGTGCATGGCACATGTGTGTAATCTGATCGTACAACGCTTTGTCCATAAGTATCCAGGCTTACAGGACGTCCTGAAGCAGGCCAGAAAGGTGTGTGGCCATTTCAGGCGTTCCTACACGGCCATGGCGCACTTTTCAGATATCCAGCTGCGAAACAACATGCCAGAGAGGCGCTTGATTTGTGACAGCCCCACACGTTGGAATTCAACACTCCTAATGTTCGACCACCTGCTCCAACAAGAAAAATCCATGAACGAGTATTTGTATGACCGGGGTGCTAGGACAGCCTCTGCGGAGCTGGGGATTTTTTTGCCACGTTACTGGACGCTCATGCGCAATGCCTGTAGGCTCATGCGTCCTTTTGAGGAGCTGACAAACCTTGTCAGTCGCACTGAAGGCACCATCAGCAACATCATACCGTTTGTTTTCTTCCTGGAGCATGCCCGCGAAGAGTGCTGGATCAGGCCGTAGATGAGCGTGACAAGGAAGAGGAAGAGTTGTGGTCACCACCACCACCAGAAATAGCCTTATCAGCATCGCTTGCTGGACCTGCGGCAACGCTGGAAGAGGATTGTGAGGAAGAGGAGTCAGAGGAGGAATGTGGCTTTGAGGGGGAGGAGGAAGACCAATCACAACAGGCATCCCAGGGTGCTCGTTGTCACCTATCTGGTACCCGTGGTGTTGTACGTGGCTGGGGGCTAGAACATATCTTCAGCGAGATCACTGAGGACGAGGAATGGGACATGGGTAGCTCAGCATCCAACCTTGTGCAAATGGGGTCTTTCATGCTGTCGTGCCTGTCGCAGGACCCTCTTATAAAAAGGCTGAAGGGGAACGACCTGTACTGGGTGTGCACGCTACTAGACCCCCGGTATAAGCAGAAAGTGCCTAAAATGTTATTAAATTACCGCAAGTCAGAAAGGATGCAGCAGGTCCAAAACAAATTAACAAGTATGCTTTATACAGCATATAAGGGTGATGTCACAGCACAAGGGCAATATAACAAGGGAAGAGGTGAAAGTAATCCACCTCCCACGACCACGCCGGCAAGGACAGGACGTTTAAAAGACGTGTTGTTGATGGAGGACATGCAGACCTTTTTCAGTCCTACGCATCGCATCAGCCCTTTGGGATCCACCCTCAGAGAACGACTTGACCGACAGGTAGCAGACTACCACGCCTTAACTGCAGATATCGACACTCTGAGGAGCAATGAACCCCTTGACTACTGGGTATGCAGGCTAGACCTGTGGCCTGAGCTATCCCAATTTGCAATTGAACTTCTGGCCTGCCCCGCTTCAAGTGTCCTGTCAGAAAGGACCTTCAGTGCAGCAGGAGGTTTTGTCACTGAGAAGAGAAGTCGCCTAGGGCAAAAAAGTCTAGATTGCCTCACCTTTATAAAGATGAATGAGGGATGGATCCCGAAAAAGGCCTGATGAGATGAGCTGCGTTTGGCTAAAAATGGTCCACACGCTGCTGTATGTTATCTGTGAATGCCGGATGACTTGCGTGAATTATCCGCCACCAACTAGGGTTCAAGAAGACGCAATGTTTTATGGCACTTTCTGCCTGGGGAACAAAGGTCAATTTTTCTGGCTGCTGCAACAGCAGCGGCTGCAACAATACCTAATTTTTGAATTTCAATTTTTATGTCAGAAGGCGTACGGCATGTAATGAAAAAGAAAGCATATTGAACAGTCTTGCATAACACAACAGTTGTGCAAAAATACATATTTACAATGAAGACATTTTGTTAAAATTAGGTGGCTAGGCCTTCTTATTTTTACGTTTTTTGGTTAATACATTTTCTTTTTTTTTACTGTGATTGCAATTTTTAAGAGAAACCTAAGACATGGTAAACCAGACAATAGTAAAGAGTATATCAGCATTTAACACCAAAGTCCTATTATCTATCATCACTCCAGCAGTAGCTTATTATTTACAATATCTAACCTGCTCAATCGCCCTTGGGTTACCCTAGGGCAGGCTTCAGTAGGCGACCTCTCCTTTCCTCGGATGATTTTGCCGCCGGTTGCTTCTGAAGGGTCTCCTCCAGGGCTCCCCCACTCCGGTCCTTCCCCCCGAGTCGCTTCAACCATTAACAAATGTTTTATTATATTAGGGGGGCACTAAAAGGGGAAAAAAATATTTGATTAGGTCAGGTAATATATCATATTCAAACAACCATTTCCATGTTACATATATATCCATACATGTTAATACATCACTGAGTTACCTTATCTCTATTAATACTCAGTTTACTCCTTTTCCATTCCATAATCTTGGAGCTTATACCATATCCAGTGCTAGTATGTTATCTGGATTTGATTGTACCTGTAGCCTAAAAATATTTTTAGTTTTTTACTTTTCAGTTATTAATATTTCTTTAATTCAGTTTGTTTTAAGTTGATTGCCTTTAAGTCTTGAATCCGACTATAATTGGGGGGAAAAAAAACTAGTTTTAACATTTAACATGTTGGGAAAGGGAAAGGTCCACAAACATCCTCCTTTTTTACATAAATATGATGTAAAATATAGCACTTACCTCCGTCCTCCGCCCCTCTAAGGATCCACACACACCTCCATCCATCCCGTTCTCTTGAGAATATCCTCTCCCATTTAGGGGAGCCCCTATTCCGGACCTAAATTTCTTTAATTGTCTCCAGATGATATGCTATCCCTTAATTGCAGCCACGGAGACCATATATCTCAAAATGTATCCATGGAGTTGTCTACTAAATGGGTAAGGCATTCATTTATCAGGATAACGTTTAATTTATTTTTAACCACCATAAAGTGTAGGGTATCCGATTTCCATTGTCTGGCTATATGGTTCTTTGTGGCCAACATGATGAACTTTAATAGCCTATTTTGAGCGGGCGAGAGACAGACATGCGGAACACCCAGCATGCATATTTCTATATTAGCAGAAATCTGAATCTTAAACATTTTAGAAGCTAGTAAGCATGTTTCTTCCCATATTCTTATGACTGCCGAACACTCCCACCAGACATGAATAAATGTAGCCTCATTGCCACTGTTCCTAAAACATGAGCTGCTCCTTTTTGGATCCCATTTATTTAGCTTAAAAGGAGTAATATATGTCCTGTGTAGGACCTTTATTGAAGTCTCAAGCAGACTATAATTTAAAGATCCCCTACTTAAGCCTCGCCAACTTTTATCCCATGTGCTGTCTGCCAACTCGGTGCCCAAATCCCTCTACCAGGCTTTGGTATAGTCTGGTTTGTTTGCCCATGAGTTTTCATTAAATAGTTCATACATGAGGTTAATAATACCAGGCTGAAAGGGGGAATCCCTACATTTTTTGAGTAGCCAGGTGTTTCTTTGAGGGGTTCCCCTACCACTTATCGTATATATAAAATTATGTATCCTGCAACAATTATAGTGTTCAGCCAGGGGTAAATTGTATCTATCTCTCACCTGCTCAAAGGTCATTATTTTGTCGTCATGCCACCATGGACCAACCCTTAGTAGGTTCTGAGACTTCCACCAACTGAGAGAGCTTTCCGGAAGATGTATCTTAAAGTGGGGATTGGGTATGAGAGGGGTAAGATCTGATACCCGAGTGTCCAGTTTTTGTGTCCAGTTCATCTCCCTCCATATTTTTAATGAGTGCTTAATCAACGGGTTTTTCAAGATTCTCAAAAAAGTATACAGGCCTGGAATCCATATTACTGTATCCCATGTATAAGGTGACATGCTTACATTTTCCATAAATACCCAGAGCGGCTGATGTGTGGGAGAATGCACCAGAGGAATGAAAGCCAGCTGCGCTGCCTTATAATACAGTTTGAGATTCGGGCACGATAGGCCCCCTTTCCCTTTTGGTCTATACATATTATTTTTTAGATCCTCAGGGCCTTATGATTCCAAATAAATCTAAAAATTTGTTTTTTCCCCTTTAAATCTTTATGTGTTGTAAGCGATCTCCCGGGAGTTTTAATCTGGCTGACGGGGATTTGTAGTATGTATCTATCAAGTTCATAAATTTGCCTGCAAACCCAAATTTCTGTAATACTGCTTTTAGTATCAAAGGCCTTTTCTATATCTAACGCCAAAAGGCATGTGGGTATTTGATGTTGGGATGACCATGAGATTACATTTTGTGTCCCTCTGATATTGTCCCCCGTTTGTCTATGGGGGATAAACCCTGTTTGGTCTTTATGGATTATGGAGGGTAGAAATCGCAAAATCCTGTTTGCCATTAATTTGGCCAAAATTTTTATATCCCCGTTTAGGAGTGATATGGGGCAGTAATTTTTAAGTTCTAATGGGTCTCGTCGTTCTTTCGGGAAACATATCATATTTGCATGGTTTAGTTCTTGTGGCATGGGAGAGCCTTCTAAAATTTGATTGAAAATTGTGGCTAAGTGGGGTAATAACAAGTCTATAAAAGTTTGGTAATAGAGATTTGTAAATCCATCCGGGCCCGGGTAGCTATGTGTATTTTGAATGCTAAAGCCATTAATTGGAATAGCTTGTTCTAGGATTGAGATAAGTTTTTTTATGTGTATCCCCAGTAAGCAGGATTCCATTGAAACAGAAATATCCTTTTGCAAGGATTGGAGGCCCTAGATTTAGCTGAAGTCTTTTATAGTGGACATGAGTGCTGGTATAGAGAGAAGGGGCTTGGTCAGGGTGCAAAGCATATCGTCCGCGAAAAGTGAACACTTAAACTGATGGTGTCCTACTTCAAACCCCTGGATGGCATGGTTGGTTCTGATTGCCTGCGCTAGGGGTTCAATGGCAAGAGCAAAGAGCAGTGGGGAGAGTGGGCATCCCTGCCTGGTCCCTCTCTGTACTTGGATTTTGGCCTTATGGTCCCCTGGTATCTTTAAGTTAGCTACTGGTGAGCAGGTTGAGAAAGCGTCCCTAAAATCCAAACTTATCTAGCATTTTGTACATATATGGCCATTCCACCGTATCAAAAGCCTTCTCTATGTCTAGGGCTAGAGGGCAAACTGGGTTGTTATACTGTTGAGCCAAGAACTGGGCGTTCAGAACCCTCCTAACATTATCTCCTGCCTCTCTGAAAGGAATGAACCCCGTTTGGTCCTTGTGTATTTAGTCCAGTAAAAAGTTAGATATTCATTTGGCCATAATTTTAGCTAGGATCTTGACATCCACATTTATCAGGGGTATGGGGCGATAATTTTTAACCTCTAAAGGGTCCCTACCCTCTTTTGGAAAGACTATGAGGTCAGCCTGATTCAATTAAGGGGGCATAGATTCTCCATTTAGTATAGCGTTAAACAAAGATGTTAGGTGCGTGGGTAAGCAAGGGCTCAAATTTCTTATAGTACAGATGAGTAAAACCGTCTGGCCCTGGGGACTTGCCAAATTTAAGATCTTGGATTGTAGTTTTAACTTCCTCTTGGGATATGTCTAGGTTCAAACTGTCCAATTGAGGTACAGGTATTTTGTGGACTTCTTGCTGTAGTAGGAAGGACTCTATGTCAGATCCGCTGCAGCGGGATTGGGATGAATATATGGTCTGATAGAAGTTTTGAAATGTTTCTTGGATAGCATTGGGGCTAAAGGAGGTTTGGCCATTAGGTATTCTAAAGATACCGTATATTATGTCCTCTCTTGGGGGGTAAAGACACTAATAATTCCTCCAATAAAATTCTGTTTTTTATGTGGGCAAGGTCCCTGGTTAGCCTCTTGGGTTATCTGTTAAAAAGAGTGGTGCAGAGACTGTGGGGGCTGTTAGCCTCCTTGTCCACGTGTGGCCGTTTAGAATCCCTGCTGCTGCATGTTTCAGCTTTATTAAGGTGTAATTGTACAGCGTTTGACTCAAGTAGCTGCCTGTGCTGGGTCAGTTTGGCTTAATTGCTGGGCCCTTTTCCTGCCAAGATGGCGACCGTCAGTCCATGGGCCTCTATGTCCCCTTCACTACCTTTGTCCCCGCTTGTGTGCTTATTTGGGATGGCCCCCCTTTATATCTCCGGCACGTGGCCTTGTAAGGGTCGCCCCTGAATCTCTGAGTGTGGATATGCGGGGATGGGGCGTTGAATCAGGCCTACCTTCTTCTCTGCTCGGTACAAGATCAACAATACCTAATTTTTCAGGCATGTGTACATGCCTAATTTTTCTGGTCTCTGGTGCTGCACTGTGGCTTCAACAACCAAACCCAAAAAAAAGGCACATAACAGGGATTAAACTGATTGGAGTAGTATTACTTAACACACCACTCATATCTGGTGTAACAGTAGTGTACATTTAAAAAAAACAAAAAACCTTTCTACTGTAATAGATTGCATAGTAGTTAGTTGTCTGCAAGCGTGTGTGTCAGACCTACAGCGTCTACTCTGCCAACTTCTGCAAGTGCACAGTGCCACTCATATCTGTTGTCACAGTAGTTTGCACGCATAGTACCGATCTGTCAAAACCTGTAATGATGAATGAGGTCTAAAGTAGCCTGGTTCCCTTATCCTCTACAGGTTGAGACCTAATGTTTGGGTGACTCCAGACCAACACATGAGTACATGCAGCACACAAACTCAAAGCCACCATCCTCCTCCTGGTGTAGCATCATAAGCCACATCAACCACTGCTGTCCTTCTTGCCCCCTCTCAACCATCCGCCACTCCGTCTCTCGCCTTGAGCAGTTCCTGCTCATCTGCCCATAGTCAGGTGCCTGTAAAGGACATGTTTGAGCGTAAGAAGCTAATGTCACAAAGTGCCCAAAATTGAAGTGATACGACCAACCAAGTATCTTTTTCCATCTCCCGGTTCCAAAAATCCTGGCCTTATACACGCCCCCTGATAGGTGACGTAACAAGTATTAAACTGATAAGTATAGTACTTACAAACACGCCACTCCTATCTGGTGGCACCTTTGACTGCACGTGCTGTGCCCCAAAATTGAAGTGATACGACCAACAAAGCATCTTTTTCCATCTCCTGGTTCTAAAAATCCAGGCCTTATACACGCCCCCTGATAGGTGACGTAACAAGTATTAAACTGATAAGAGTAGTACTTACAAACACGTCACTCCTATCTGGTGGCACCTTTGACTGCACGTGCCATGCCCCAAAATTGAAGTGATACGACCAACAAAGCATCTTTTTCCATCTCCTGGTTCTAAAAATCCAGGCCTTATACACGCCCCCTGATATGTGCTGTAACAGGTATTAAACTGATAAGAGTAGTACTACTTAACACACCTTATAATAATGCAGAGAGAGGCATCGCAGTGAGAGGAGTCTGAAGAAGAGGAGTCAGAGGAGGAAGGTGGCTTTGAGGAGGTGGAAGACCAAACACAGCAGGCGTCCCAGGGGGCTTGTTGTCACCTTTCGGAGACCCTTGGTGGCTGGGTGGAGGAAGAGACCTTCAATGACATCAGTGAGAACAAGGAACGGGACATGGCTAGCTTGGTATCCAACCTTGTGCAAATGGGGAGTTTGCGGTTTTGCAAATGGACTGTTTGCGGTGGTTTGCGGTGCGTTAAACGGGGAGTTTGGTCTGTCACTGTGAAGCGGGCCCAACCCTTACACTACCTGATCGATACAACATCATACCGGATGTTTTAAAGCACGTTTTTCAAAAAAAATGTAGGAATGTTAGGTAATTTATGCCCTTTATGGCTTAAATCCAGACTCTGCATCAACTATGTACTTTCCGTGGGAGTTTTGCCATGTATCCCCCTCCGGCATGCCACAGTCCAGGTGTTAGTCCCCTTGAAACAACTTTCCCATCACTATTGTGGCCAGAAAGAGTCCCTGTGGGTTATAAAATCCGCCTGCCCATTGAAGTCTATGGCGGTTCGCTGGGTACGACGGTTCGCGAACATTTGCGGCGGTTTGCGTACTCGGTTCGCAAACCGAAAATGTTATGTTCGCGACATCACTAGTGTCCAGCGATACGGCATGTAAACTACTTTTTATGATGACATTAACCACCACTACATATGTGTAGAATGCTGTGTGGTTAATATGTAAAACTGGTTATTTTATTCTTGTAAAACTTATAAAGCTATCAAGGGTTTTATTGAGTGCTTTACCGCAAACCCCCAGTGGGTTAGTAGATACTGAGGAAGCTGCACAAAGCAGTGAAACGTGTTTATCTGTCACCCAATACACAATTACTATATAATTGTACCTATCAGTACATACTTGATTTTATGATATTGTTATTTTACAAGTGAAGTGAAGTGTAAAGAAGGTAGAGGAAAGTAGAGATAAGGTGGTCATCTGAATCATTTTATACACTTTATACACTATGGGTGTATGATGCAGTATTATTACTTTGTATCTCAAATCTTGGGAGGATATGAATGTGTGTATTGGATGATGGCCCTGATTCCTTAGGAACTCCATTTCCCACATTAGTCCAATTTGAGAATTTCCATGTACAACAATTTATCTTTGTTATGATTGAACACATTTTCTATCCAAGCACTTGATTGCTGTCGATGTCCAGATAATAGCTGCAATATCTAAATTCTTTATTTTGCACAATAGTCTCCCATAAGACACTGTGTCGAAAGCAATTGAGTCCAAAAGGACCACATCTACTGAATTTCCTAGGTTCAAGCACAACTCACTATTTTATAAGAATTTATAATACCCTATTAATCCCCAAACACTTTTACACTTAAAAATACTATGCTTCCTAAACACACATATCCTGAAAGGACCACAAATCATAAAGATACTCAAATAACAATACGCTCAGCTTGTTCCTCTTGGTTCTTTAGACATACTAAGCTCAAAGGAGAAATTGGGAAATGCATAATTGCAGTGAATGGAATATAATGTTATCATTTTTGGTCTCTGGAGGACCTGAGGTCACTTCTAAATGTTGTATCTATTACAATATATTTTCTTTGAACCCTGTTCTGTGCCTTGTGATCGAGTGTACAGACCCATCATGGGTGTGAAGAGGCACTTAATATAGTCAATATATAGAAAAAAAGGAAATAGCATATACATAAATTATTTCTTTAGGAAGAGGATAGAGTGGAGGAAAGGAGGTGGGTGACAAATACAATGAGGAAAAGGAAAATAAGAGGAAAAGGACAAGGAGCAGCAGAAGGAGGTGGAGGATGGGTGTGGTGGTATGGGGAAAATGGAATAGGAATCTAGAATAAATATGGAGACATGGGAACTAATAATGAGAAAATTTTAAGGAAAGAAGAAGCATCAGGTAATAGAGGATGGGTTTGGAGGTATAGGGAAAAGGAAACAGGAGGCGAGATTAAAGAGGGAAATATATGTTTTCTTAAGATATTGCTTTCTATTCAAGTCAACTGAGTCACCAATCTACTTGAGATAATTCAATTCAGAAAACATTGAGAGAAAGTTTTATTCTGTTTATAGATTCATTCCTTCTATCTTTATTCTTGGTACAACGTAGATCCACTAAGAGTTTTCTCGCTCTTACTTTCTTCAATGTTCCAATTAGTGTCCATGGGTAGAACTTGGGAGTCCCTTTGCCCATAATACTGCCCCAAATTGTAACTTGTGTTATGGTTTGACTTTGGTATTGTTTCTATTTTTTGCACTCAAACATATGGAGGTCCCTGGCCCTAATACCATGGGACAATGAGTGCCGAAAAGTATGTCAGCCAGAACTGTAGGTGAAGGGCCTTCAAAAATGATAAGAGGGGCTGACGTCTGAAATATACATGATACATGGACTCTACCATGCAACAGAATGGATGGAGTGGATGGAAAGTCCTTGAAATTGGCCAGGTACTCTCTCACGCTGAGTGCACCATGGAGTAGTCTGCAACTCAAGTCCTCATTGGTTAATATGACTAGCTGTTGAAGGGCCAGTCAAAGATGCCTAATATTGCTTTGTGTTGGCAGGGAAACATGATAGAATTATAGATCAAAACTAAAATTGTGAAGTTGTAAAGATGGGGCATACCAAACAGAAGACTCCATCTACGTATATCCCACTGAGAGGTAAACAAATCTCATCCCAATGGACAAAGCCAAGTGGTACTCTACCCGGATATAGAAGTGCCTCAGTGCCTGGAACATGGCCTCATATTGTGGTGGAACCTCTCTGCGAGACACTGCTTCCAGGTCTTACAAATGGACAATTCGATTAATGCCAGGAGCAGGTTGAGGAGATGTAAGCTATGCTCTCCAGAAACAAACTAAATATTAGCTTTACAACCTTTTGCTTCCTAAATTATGTTCTTGGTAAAACCTTAAGTCCAAACATACATGTTTATAGCTTTTAGCTTTTAGTGAAGCATTTTAACCCATCCATGTATAGTATTAAATCAAAGAAAAGTGTATTAATACTTCCACATTTATTAACTAATCATTGAAAATATATTGTAATAAACTCTATAAATGGAGATAAATCTATACAGTCAAACAAAACAATAGTTATCCCAGTAGAGCACTATTGGCCGACTCAGTCCTATGAGGACTGCCAACAGTCCAGCATTTATATCTCTCTCTGGGCTCACATAGAGAGAGATTTAAATCCTGAACTGTTGGTGGCCCTTGTAGGACGAGTGGCCCACCATTGTATTACAACATAATTGTATATGGTAACTTAAAATAAATTACAATATATTTTTGCTACATAATAATGTATACATAAGACTTTAGTTGTCCTTTGACTGTTTCTCATCACATTTCAATGCAGTATAATGTCAGTAGATCAACTGTATGGAAGTAACTAATGTTATCTACCTACATATATGTCCAGTTCTTTGGTGATATAAATATATATTGATTAATGTAACCACCTACTACAACCTATTAAATGCAAGTTATTTTTGTATTTACAGTATATTACTTATACCTTGGCATCCTCATGGACATTTCAACATTTTACAATGTTCCTCTAATTCCTTCTTCTCAGGACACGTTGAAAGGTTTCAGGACATGTTGCAGAATTTATCCACAAAATAAAATATAAAAAATATTCCATCTAAATGAAACACACCATTTTTATGTGTCCCAGAAAGAGCATAATATTTATTTTTCGTCTCTCTTTTTATACATTTTTATTGAAATGGGAATAAACCTTATGGTAATAGCAAGGTATATTTAGAATTTCAAACAGCTTTTACTAGTTCGGTGTGCGCCACTGCTCTATCAAGTCTACCTTGACCAGCTCTGGCAAGATCCTCCCACTCCCTACTTTGTGTCCTAAGTTCTTCACTTCCACCTTAACAAACTGGCACTTGTCAGGTCAATGGTCAACCCTTGCTGTATTTGGCAATGTTATCCACTCCTACCATCCATGTAGTAGGTGGTTAACAAGCTGTTGGCATGTGGAAGGGAGATACTTTATCCCAAGAGACGTAACCGTAAAATGGTGCAGCACAAATGGGTTGTGAATGTGGACTTCTCTCTAGTGATTTCAGCAAGTGAGATCTGCCAGTAGCCAAGTCAAGTGTGGTCACATAGATTGCCCATCCTAGCCTATCTGGAAGTTCAACTACTATAGAGATTAGGTAAGCATCAGTAGTCATATTGTCATTTAGCTGCCTAAAGTCCACACAAAATGTGTGGTCCTATTCTTCTTAGGGACCGACACCACAAGGGATACTCATGGACTAGATAGGACCCTGCTCAATTAATCCTAGGTATATCATCTCATCCAGCTCATTCCTTATGTTGCCCTTATCATGGATCCTATAAGAGGGATGTTTTAAGGGGGTAGTGTCAGGGTTAAAGACCCTGTGAGTTGGCAGGTCCATCCTAACCAGTTTGGTCAAAAACAAGTCTAGCTGGTAACTCACCACCCCCTTATTCTGCTGTTGCTGGTCAAGGGACAAGTTGGTCAGAATAAAAGAAAAAAAAGTGATAGGTCATCAGGGGCAAACATGTTTAGTAATACCCCATCCTCAAAATCTTCAGTCTCTGCTAGGTAAATGGCCATTACTTGGAGATTCTGACTCTGGTATGCAGGTGGTTTTCCTTCTGAATCTGCTGTTGCTCATGCATGGCTACCATATAGGTGGTGTTGGATAGTTTCTCAGCAGTTTGGGAGTGACCTTCCGAAATCACTGGGAGCCTGTACTAGTTTTAAAACCTGCTGGCTTACCAAGAGTACCCTAGACAAGGTGTTCTAAGTCATACTTTTTGGTTCTTATATGACATTAAAGCTAGGTTTCTTAGATATTTTGGAGATATTGATGGTTTTAGGCTCTTAAATCATTTTACTTTATTCAAAATCTTTAAAAAAAAAATCAAAATAGAACCTGAATTCATAAATATATCAACCAGGTGTAGTCCCACTTTGGTGGCATTTCAGTGTTCATCACAAACCAAAATACATTAGAACATGTTACAGAATGTCTCACATCTTCAGTCAATTCTTCTCACTTACTGGGAAGCTGTTCCCCCGATAGAATGTGATAAATGTGGTGCAGTTTGTCAGTCTAGAGATTCATCTGAGATGTTCTTTTAGGGGCCACAGCTTTAAATTATGATATTACAACGTCTTAGCTGGCGTCTAAATGCTGATTTCACATCTGTATTCTTCAAACTGTAAATAACTGGGTTTATTAAAGGGGCAACTGCTGTGTTAAAGAGAGAAACATATTTTTTGTAGTCTAAAGTATTATTTGAACTTGGTCTCATGTATTGAAAGAAGAGGGTCCCGTAGAAAATGATGACCACTGTGAGATGTGAGGAACACGTGTAGAAGGCTTTAAGTCTCCCTGTGCTGGAACAGATCTTCAAGATGTTGTTAATAATAAAAATGTATGAGTTGAAGGTTAGAAGAAAAGGGGTTAAACCTAAACTGAATCCTTCAATAAGGGTCAAGCTCTCAAAGGCCGAGGTATCATTGCAAGACAGTTTCAACAAAGGTACAAGGTCACAGAAAAAGTGATTGACTATATTGGATCTGTAACACCATAACTGTGACAATAAGATGAGATGAGGTGTAATTGTTAAAAAACCCAACATCCAACATATGGTAGCCAATAGAGTACAGACTGTATGGTTCATGATCACAGGATAATGTAATGGTTTACAAATAGCCACATATCGGTCATAACTCATGGCCGCCAATAGAAACGCCTCAGCAGAAATAATGGACAAATATAGGAATATATGGGTCCTACAAGCAAGCAAAGAAATGGTGTTATTCCTAAATATGAAGTTACTAAGGATCTTATGTAGCGTGATGGTGCTGGTAGACATGTCCATGAGAGACAGATTCCCCAGGAAGAAGTACATGGGAGTGTGAAGGTGATGATCCAGACAGACAAGTACAAGAATGGTCTTGTTACTACCAAGAGTAAGGAGATAAATTATTAGAATCAGAAAAAAGATTGGAGCCTGTAGACCAGGATGGACGGAAATCCCCTTCAGAATAAAATATGTCACCATGGTGTGGTTTCTTTCTCCATAAAATCTTATAGTCATTCTTTTTATCAGTGTGATATCTCAGAAAACGACTTAGAGTTCCAAGACGTAGATCCAATCAATAAATGCTACAGGAAATCAGGTCCAACTGTTCAGTGGAAAGTTTGATCATGAGGCTGAAGCTTAAATACTTTGTACATATCATGAGAAGACAAACCTGCCTTGAGAAGGACTCTGATGCTCCGAATGATTGGAGAGACACATAAAGAAGCAGATTGCAGAGGCAGCTATGGATAGATGATGTCATTACAACAATCAACATAAGTTTGAGGGATCTCAAAAGGGGCAGTGGCTGACAGACGTTCCTGACATCCTGTGGTTCATAGTGTTATGGAGTGTGGAACACGACTGAACAGCAGTAACATCTCACATTGGTTACCATTTCCATTGACTTAAACAGAAAGGAGATGAGGCTTAGCACTTTTGTAGATCAAATATAACAAAGTATAGTTAATAAATGACAATGACTTACGAGCACCATGAGATCCATGGAGTGTTTCCAAATGTACATCTACAGAGTATCCTGAGTTATTATAAATGTTTGGAAGAAGATATGGAATATAACAAATATAATATGAAAAATATTCAATTAGTTATTAATATTAATCTTTATGGGATTATTTAGTCATAATTTAAAAATGGGGTTTTGGAAAATGTAATCATCATGAAGTGTAGCGAAGCAAAATAACAGTCATTTGTTATTAAAAAGGTTGTTCGGTTTATTCAAGATGGACATTGTCACTAGTAAAAAATCATGTAAAGGAGACATTGACCACTTTGCAATGGTCAACTTGACCAGCAAATTGTCTAGACTTCATTTGTCTATTTATAAGAAACGTCTGGGACAAATTGCAGATAGCAAATTGACATGTCTAGAGTTATGAAAAGCCATTGAGGTCGTCCTACCATAGGTCCATCAGAGCCAGATCTCTAGTTTCATGACTGAAACAGTTTATTAAAATTGTTGGAAGAAACTGACAACATATGATCTGCATTAGCCCAGAACATATCTCCCACCTTCTTCTTCTTCCCCTGCACTGACACACAAGTCCTCTCTCCAGGAACAACTAGTCAGATGTTGTGATACCTCATCTCTATCAGGAACTATAACATGGAAGGGCTTCCCACTTACCTTTTCCAGCTTATTCCTCATTATTTCTCTTTAGAGAAGGGTTTTTATTTGTAAACTGGAAAATCTCAAAAGATGTCTCATTAAGTGCCAAAAACCCAAGAGTTTAATTATCAGCATGTACATCTGAGAACGTCTGTGTTTATGTATATCACCCAAAAGACCAGGCATTCAAACAGATTGATATTAACTCTATTGAATATATTATTATACTTAACCATATTTATATATCATATTTTAGATAGAGATGTCGCGAATAGTTCGCCGGCGGACTGTTCCCGGCGAACATAGCATGTTCGCGTTTGCGGCGAACTGCGAACATATGCGATGTTCGATCCGCCCCCTATACTTTATCATTGAGCAAACTTTGACCCTGCAACTCACAGTCAGCAGACACATTCCAGCCAATCAGCACCATACACTCCCTTCCAGAGCCTTCTACCTCATGGACAGCAGCCATTTTGGAATCATAACTAACTTGCAGTCTTACTGAGAGGAGGCTGAGTGTAGGTGATACTGCATCAATAGGGAAAACCATAGCTAGGCTACTGTACACAGTGTGCAATATAGTCCTGAAGGACTCTTTTGATCTCTGCTGCAAGGACACCCCTGTGTCTCTTCCCCCCTTATCATCATCCTCCCCTCGCCTTAGCACCCAACCCTAACACCCCTCACACTTATCCATAACACCCATCAACCTAACACCTAACCCTAACACCCCTCACACTTATCCCTAAGACCTAACACCCCTCACACTTATTCCTAACATGCCTCACCCTAACACCTAAAACTAATACCCCCTCACACTTATCCCTAACACCCCTTTCCCTAACACCTAACCCTAACATCCCTTACCCTAACACCCATCACACTTATCCCTAACACCCCTCACCCTAACACCTAACTCTAGCACCCCTCAAACGTATCCCTAACACCCCTCACCCTAATCCTAACAGCCCTCACACTTATCCCTAACACCTAACCCTAACATCCCTCACCCTAACACCCCCCACACTTATCCCTAACAGCCCTCACCCTAACACCCAACCCTAATACCCCCTTACACTTATCCCTAACAGCCCTCACCCTAACATCCCTCACACTTATCCCTAACACCCCTCACCCTAACACCTAACCCTAACACCCATCACACTTATCCCTAACACCCCTCACCCTAACACCTAACCCTAACACCCATCACACTTATCCCTAACACCTAACTCTAACATCCCTCACCCTAACACCCCCCACACTTATCCCTAACTCCCCTCAGCCTAACACCTAACCCTAATACCCCCTTACACTTATCCCTAACAGCCCTCACCCTAACACCCCCCACACTTATCCCTAACACCCCTCACCCTTACACCTAACCCTAACACCCATCACACTTATCCCTAAAACCCCTCACCCTAACACCTAACCCTAACACCCCTCACACTTATCCCTAACACCCCTCACACTAACCCTAACACCCCTCACACTTATCCCTAATACCTAACCCTAACATCCCTCACCCTAACACCCCCCACACTTATCCCTAAAACCCCTCACCCTAACACCTAACACAAATACCCCCTTACACTTATCCCTAACAGCTCTCACCCTAACACCTAACCCTAATACCCCCTTACACTTATCCCTAACAGCCGTTACCCTAACACCTAACCCTAACATCCCTTACCCTAACACCCATCACACTTATCCCTAACACCCCTCACCCTTACACCTAACCCTAATACCCCCTTACACTTATCCCTAACAGCCCTTACCCTAACACCTCAGCCTAACATCCCTTACCCTAACACCCATCACACTTATCCCTAACACCCCTTACCCTAACCCTAACATCCCTCACACTTATCCATTACACCCATCAACCTAACACCTAACCCTAACATTCTCACACTTATCTCTAAGACCTAACACCCCTCACACTTATTCCTAACATACCTCACCCTAACACCCCTTACACTTATCCCTAACACCCCTCACACTAAAACCCCTCACACTTAGCCATAACACCCCTCACCCTAACACCTAACCCCCTCACCCTTGTCCCTAACACCCCTTACCCTAACACCCCTCACACTTATCCCTGTGTCTCTTCCCCACCCCCTTATCATCAAGGGAGGTGGGAGGATGATGAGGGAAGGGGGAAGAGACACAGGTGAGGATGATGAGGGAGGGGGGAAACAGACACAGGGGAGGATGATGAGGGAGGGGGGAGAGACACAGGGGCTAATGATGAGGGAGGGGGGAAAGAGACACAGGGGAGGATGGTGAGAGAGGGGGGAAAGAGACACAGGGGAGGATGATGATGGATGGGGGAAGAGACACAGGGGAGGATGATGAGGGAGGGGGTAAAGAGATACAGGGGAGGATGATGAGGGAGGTGGGAGGATGATGAGGGAGGGGGGATGAGACACAGGGGAGGATGATGAGGAAGGGGGGAAAGAGACACAGGGGAGGATGATGAGGGAGGGG
The DNA here is from genome assembly GCA_027410445.1 of Discoglossus pictus. Lineage (NCBI taxonomy): Eukaryota > Metazoa > Chordata > Amphibia > Anura > Alytidae > Discoglossus > Discoglossus pictus. The sequence goes on along the minus strand of JAPZIH010000695.1, from coordinate 64,063 downwards.
GTAAAGAGATACAGGGGAGGATGACGATGGAGGGGGATGTTAGGTTATTTATGCCCTTTATGGATTAAAACCTCTGCATCAACTATGTAATTTTCCATGGGAGTTTTGACATGGATCCCCCTCTGGCATGCCACAGTCCAGGTGTTAGTCCCCTTAAAACAACTTTTCCATCACTATTGTGGCCAGAAAGAGTCCCTGTGGGTTTTAAAATCCGCCCGTTAGCGAACAAATTTGCGGCGGTTCGCGTTCGCGATTCGCGAACCGAAAATGTTATGTTTGCGACATCACAAATTTTAGAGTCAATATTATTTCATAGAACCAAGCGTGATGTTTTTATTATGTTAATTGTAATCATAAGATGCATCTTTTAGATCAGTTGTTGTAACATCACTTTGTTTGACCAAAAGTTCAGTTTTTCAGAAGCTCACATCACATAACTTTTAGCTATAAAAGGTCCTGAAGCACCACTCCTTCCAGGACCTAACCGGTGGGCTCCATTCATTGGCCGGCTCAACTGGTCGCTTGTCTTGGCAAATTAATGGCAGCCACAAGGTTGGTGCTATTAAGGTTAAGATTGGGCAAGAGATACATCTTCACTGTGGTGGTACCACCTGGTATCCGGAGGATGTAGCTATTGGTCGCAATATAGGAGCAATGGTGGCTGATACCTTGTTAGCCATTTTCATCCGGTTGTGTTGCAGAGTGACATTTTGGCAGATTATCTAGTTTAAAGCTGAGTTGACACAGCAGTTGTTAAAGAAGTTTAGATTGATCCAGCTAAGGTTCACCCCCTGTCATTCTCAGACCTTTTCCATGTGTCAAAGGTTCACTGGTACCTTGAAGGCTATGATTAGAGCTATTGTGGACCGGGAGAAGGATTAAAAAAAATGCTTCCCTACATCCTCTTTGCCTACAGACAGATCCCTCAAGAATCTATAAGATTCTCCCCTTTTGAAAATGTGTATGGTGGCGATTGGACCTGTTACTGGAGTTTTGGGAAGGGGACAATTAGGTTGAGGAAGAAAGGTAGGGAGGGGAGAAAAGTGTCAATTATCTACCTTGTGAACAGAGGTAAGGAGTGTACGTGACTGAAATGCTGATGTGGGTTCTCCAGGCAAATATCACTATTGGAGTGGATCACAATCCCATTTATTTTGGTACATACGTATGCCAGGTTGATAAACCTTGGTATATAGCAACCCCCAAAAAGTATTGTATAGCAAGTCTGAAGAATCGCCTCCCACTCAATTATGTCACTTATCAATGCAAACTTGTCAATGGTAGGTAAAAACACAAATCTCATAGTCAATTGAAATGTATCAAATGCGTTTCGCTTATAAAAAAAGCTTTCTCAATGATACATAGATAAAATTGTATCAAATGCGTTTTCTAAAAAAGCTTTCAAAATTAGAGAAAAAAATCGTATCAAATGTGTTTCGCTTATAAAAAAAGTTTTCTCAATTATATATATAGATAAACTTGTTTCAAATGTATTTCACTTATAGAAAAGCTTTCTCAATGATGTACAGATAAAATAGATTCAAATGCGTTTCACTTATCATTAAAAAAAAATCCCATGATATATGGATAAAAACATATCCAGTGCGTTTCGCTTATCATAAAGCTTTTTCAATGATATATAAAGATAAAATCTTATCAAATGCATTTTGCTTATAAATGGGGAAGGAGACACAAGGGAGGGAGGGGAAGGAGACACAGGAGAGAGGGGGGGAGGAGACACAGGCGAGGGAGAGAGGGGAGGAGACATGGGATGTAGAGGGGGGAGAGACACAGGGGGAGATGGGGAAGGTGACAGAGGGGAGGGAGAGGGTTGAAGAGACACAGGAGATGGAGCGGGAGAGGGGGTTGGAAGAGACACAGGGGAGGATGAGGGGGGTGGTAGAGTCACAGGAGAGGTAGATGGCTCTAAGAGACACAGGGGAGGGATAGGGGGAGAGACACAGGAAGCTCGCAATGTGTGACAAAGAACATTGCAAGCATTTAAAAGTTATGGACTTGTTCATGACACTCATTGCGGGTCCCACGATAAGCGCCACAGACACTCATCTCGAGGCCAGCAAGTGAGAAGAGGGGAGAGCCTCGCATTGTGTGGCAAACATTGCCAAGCTTCACATTTTATTGCCGTCATTTTTTACCTATGGATAAATACATCAAGTCCTTAGAGCCCACACAGAATCCTTGTCCCCATATAAATGGAACACTATCCTCTATTGATAACAATCCATTGAGTGTTTGTGTGCTCAGTCGTTTTCGACTCTCTGTGACATCATGGACCGCAATACACCATGCTGATCCACTTGATATTCATGGCAGAGATACAGGAGTGGGTTGCCAGGTCCTTCTCCAGTTGACCACAGCATAGAGCTAATGGTATTCCTGGGTGGTCTCCCATCCAGGAACCCATTGATGTTTATAAAATGAGTCTCTCAATAGCGGAATATCAAAAATACAGAAGTAATATGACCAATTATTACAATATACTAGCGACTTGCCTGTCAAAAAATTACAGCAATGAGATGTGTATGTTTGGAAAGTTGTTTAGTTATTAATATACATATTTGACACTTGTAAGGTTTTAGTTATGATGAAATAAGTGCTATTGTGATATTAAATATGTTTATTTTTGTAAAATGTTCTTTTGTTGAACATTAACTGTTAAAGCATTTTGTATTAAAAGTATTAACATTTCAATGTAAGAACAGTTGAACTTGAATTTAATCAGTATTGTAAACTTGAGGTAATGTATTTTAACATACATGTTCTATCTCAATAATTGTTAACTTAAATATACATTGAATCCAGAGGAAGGCAAATAGTAAAAACCCTCTTTGAAAAGTAGCCAATGGTATCAGAGAGGGAAAAAAATTAATTCCTTCATGATCCCATTAACTGGCGATAAGATTACTCCCTGTATTAATGTTTAACATAAAAGACAACATTTACATTGTGACTTAAAACGTGGTCAAGCTCTTAACATGAACATTGTAATATGTCTAAGTAAAGAACTTGAAAGTATATTTTTTCAAACTTGAACTTTCTTATCTGTCTAAGTAAGGAACTTGAAAAAAAAATTCAAACTTGTAACATTAGAAACAGTAACATAGTTAATTAACATTTTAACATAATTTGTGAAAATAATGCAAGGCAAGTGTTTTCTGAGGCTAATCATTTATAAACAGTACTTTCATTAATGATGACTGAATTGTTTATTGATTTGTATTTTTCAATGGTTGACCTTTGTTTGTTGCTGTGATTTAAAACATGGTTGACCTGTTAACATGAACTTTGTAATATGTCTAAGTAAGGAACTGGAAAGCATATTTTTTGAAACTTGAACTTTCTTATCTGTCTAAGTAAGGAACATGAAAATAAAAATCAAACTTGTAACATTAGAAACAGTATCAAAATTAATTAACATTTTAACATGATTTGTGAAAATAATGCAAGGCAAGTGTTTTCTGGCTAATCATCTATAAACAGTACTTCCATTAATTATGACTGAATTGTTTATTGATTTGTATTTTTCAATAGTTGACCTTTGTTTGTTGCTGTGATTTAAAATGTGGTTGAGCTCTTTACATGAACTTTGTAATATGTCTAAGTAAGGAACTGGAAAGTATATTTTTTGAAACTTGAACTTTCTTATCTGTCTAAGTAAGGACCTTGAAAATATTGTTTTGAAACTTGTAACATTAGAAACAGTAAGATAGTTAATTAACATTTTAACATAATTAAAAAATGCAAGGCAAGTGTTTTGTGAGGCTAATCATCCATAGACAGTACTTCCATTAATTATAACTGAATTGTTTATTGATTTGTATTTTTGAATGGTTTACCTTTGTTTGTTGCTGTAGTAATTTTTTTAAATCGCACATATAGTTTGGTCTGTGGAAAAGTGGTTCTCTAAAAAGAGAATGCAAGAACTTAAACTTGCAATCTGTGTAAACACTGTTCTGTATGTGTTTGACAATTTAATGTAGTTTATTAGTAAAATATTGTTTTTGGAAATGTAATTTCTGTAGCGTAATAATGACGTTTTCAAGGGAACAGACATTTATGTGTATTTATTGTAAAAATTTGGTGGTTACATTGTGGTGTTTTATATTTTTGCGTTTGCTTTTAAATTTGTTTTTCATGGCTTTTGTTTCTTTAATGAAAAGTTAAAGTACTTCATAGTGGACAATGTTTTGAGTAAAAATACGTCCATCTTCTAATAAATCACTTTGACTTTCATTCTTTTCAATGTAAACTTTAATAGCCTGGGGATTTTTGCACCGTGATAAGGCAACATACAATTGGCCATGTGCAAATACTGGTTGTTCTAAGAAAATACCCACAGATTTGAACATTTGTCCTTGTGATTTATTAATGGTCATGGCAAATGCCATAATGATGGGAAATTGTCTTCTTTGAAGTGTAAAAGGGAGACTACTTTCACTTGGTGCTAAATCTATTCTTGGTATGAAAACTCTCTCTCCTATATGGGTACCAGTTAAAATTTCAGAATCTATGAAATGGTCCTTACCTTTCCACCAAATGGAAAAGTATTAACCATGACTTCACGAAGCAAACGGTCAATACATTGGAGGGCATAGCATGACATCATTGTGGCCTCATCTATTATAATTAATTTACTTTTTTTCAATTTTTTATGTCATGCGAATATCTGACAGAGAAGTTTCTAAAATTGGCACTGGCAGTTTAAAGCCACTATGTACAGTTCTTCCACCTTCTAAGAAAAGTGCAGCAATTCCAGTAGTGGCAAACGGCAGTGCTATTTGACCTTGTGCTCATACAAAACTCATTAATAAATTATATAGATAAGTTTTTCCTGATCCGCCAGGTCCATCAAGATAGAAATAACGCTCTGTGACCATGTCATCATCTAGTGCATTTTTAATGGCATTAAGTGCTTGCAATTGTAACGTATTTAAAGTTACAAGTCTTTCTTCTGTTCTTTGTCATCTATAAGACCTGGATCAGGCAAATTAAAACTTGCACAACTTAATCCATGAGTTAAAAGTACTTCTTGGATTTCCATTAACGCTTTTAAGTGTGCAATAGGTTCATTGTATCGTCGCATAAAGTCTTCAGCCATATTACTTTTAAATGTGTCCCACAAAGCTAATGCATTTGGAGCATTTGAGAAGATAAAAATAAATGCAAATTGTTCTCTCATCTGCCATGGCATTTGACATAGTGCTGCTTCTTCTAAACATCTTTCCCATTCTGTATCATCAGCTAGTAAGTTTCTATGTCTTGCAGCTAAATGGAAGGATTCATATACTATGTCATTAACAGTTCTTAAGTGTTCAAAACTTTGTGCTCCATGAACATTTAAAAGTAATTTCGTAAGCAAAAACATTCAAGTTCTCTTGGACTGACTGTGTAAATTCTTGGGATTATTTTATTTCCTCTGCTTTTTCTAGGTCTCCATAATCCATTCACAAAAACATAGTGATATGGAATTTCAATATATAAGAATTGTGTTGCTTCTGAATCTGTGGAATTTAATTCAAACCATGCAGTTAGTGTAGTGTGACGATGTTCACTTTGGGCCAATGCATTACTTTCATTTCCAGCATGGAAATACACTAAATGTCTTTGTGGCAAATGTACCGCTAATCTATATACTGTATGTGATCTATCATGCATTTCAAATTTTATTAGTAAAATATTGTTTTTGGAAATGTAATTTCTGTAGCGTAATAATGACGTTTTCAAGGGAACAGACATTTATGTGTATTTATTGTAAAAATTTGGTGGTTACATTGTGGTGTTTTATATTTTTGCGTTTGCTTTTAAATTTGTTTTTCATGGCTTTTGTTTCTTTAATGAAAAGTTAAAGTACTTCATAGTAGACAATGTTTTGAGTAAAAATACGTCCATCTTCTAATAAATCACTTTGACTTTCATTCTTTTCAATGTAAACTTTAATAGCCTGGGGATTTTTGCACCGTGATAAGGCAACATACAATTGGCCATGTGCAAATACTGGTTGTTCTAAGAAAATACCCACAGATTTGAACTTTTGTCCTTGTGATTTATTAATGGTCATGGCAAATGCCATAATGATGGGAAATTGTCTTCTTTGAAGTGTAAAAGGGAGACTACTTTCACTTGGTGCTAAATCTATTCTTGGTATAAAAACTCTCTCTCCTTTATGGGTACCAGTTAAAATTTCAGAATCTATGAAATGGTCCTTTAACTGTTGAATAATTAATCTTGTCCCATTGCATAGGCCTTTTTGGGGGTTCATATTTCGCAGTAACATGACAATTGCACCTTTCTTTAGCTGCAAAATATGTGGTGGCATTCCAGAAGGAGTTAGTGTGTTTATGAATTCAGTGGAAAAGTTAGCCTGACTTTCATTGTCATCAGCAAGTACAGAATCAGCACTGTGATAATTTCTTTGTGGTGCATTAATTTTTTTAAAGATTTTAATTTTGAGGATTAATGCATCCTTATTTTAACACGTTAGTATGACTTGGTTGGCAAGCTCTGAATATTCCGGGTTATTTATGCTACCTTCAAATATAGCCGATATAATATCTTGGTGACAAATCATATGAGGAGGGATCTGCACAGTGTCGTCAGGCAAATTTGGTATTTTTTCTGTTCTGTCTTCTCCAATTTTAATAAGCCAATCATTGAAATCAGTTTGGCCTTCTGATCTCATGTTTTGTTACAGTTGAAGATGGGTAAAATGTTTCCATAGTGTGCTTGACTTTATACAGGTTTTGATAATGTCAGTTCGATTTCCATGTTTGTCTAAAATCGCCCCCTAACAACATTACCTTTCCACCAAATGGAAAAGTATTAACCATGACTTCACGAAGCAAACGGTCAATACATTGGAGGGCATAGCATGACATCATTGTGGCCTCATCTATTATAATTAATTTACTTTTTTTCAATTTTTTATGTCATGCGAATATCTGACAGAGAAGTTTCTAAAATTGGCACTGGCAGTTTAAAGCCACTATGTACAGTTCTTCCACCTTCTAAGAAAAGTGCAGCAATTCCAGTAGTGGCAAACGGCAGTGCTACTTGACCTTGTGCTCATACAAAACTCATTAATAAATTATATAGATAAGTTTTTCCTGATCCGCCAGGTCCATCAAGATAGAAATAACGCTCTGTGACCATGTCATCATCTAGTGCATTTTTAATGGCATTAAGTGCTTGCAATTGTAACGTATTTAAAGTTACAAGTCTTTCTTCTGTTCTTTGTCATCTATAAGACCTGGATCAGGCAAATTAAAACTTGCACAACTTAATCCATGAGTTAAAAATACTTCTTGGATTTCCATTAACGCTTTTAAGTGTGCAATAGGTTCATTGTATCGTCGCATAAAGTCTTCAGCCATATTACTTTTAAATGTGTCCCACAAAGCTAATGCATTTGGAGCATTTGAGAAGATAAAAATAAATGCAAATTGTTCTCTCATCTGCCATGGCATTTGACATAGTGTTGCTTCTTCTAAACATCTTTCCCATTCTGTATCATCAGCTAGTAAGTTTCTATGTCTTGCAGCTAAATGGAAGGATTCATATACTATGTCATTAACAGTTCTTAAGTGTTCAAAACTTTGTGCTCCAGGAACATTTAAAAGTAATTTCGTAAGCAAAAACATTCAAGTTCTCTTGGACTGACTGTGTAAATTCTTGGGATTATTTTATTTCCTCTGCTTTTTCTAGGTCTCCATAATCCATTCACAAAAACATAGTGATATGGAATTTCAATATATAAGAATTGTGTTGCTTCTGAATCTGTGGAATTTAATTCAAACCATGCAGTTAGTGTAGTGTGACGATGTTCACTTTGGGCCAATGCATTACTTTCATTTCCAGCATGGAAATACACTAAATGTCTTTGTGGCAAATGTACCGCTAATCTATATACTGTATGTGATCTATCATGCATTTCAAATTTTAAAAGCCGCCACATAGCTTCTGGTGCACTTACATAGCAAGCATCTACATGAGATGCAAGTTCATCATGTACTAACTCACTGCTTTCAGGGTTGTCTGCACTTTTAACGACTACAGTAGCTGCATCATAGCCTTTGTAAATATATTTGTACACATATTTAATGTATTTGATGGAAGTGCAGGCTTCTACATTAATGTGTGCATTATACTTTATGAGTAAATGTGGATTATAGGGTACTACATATCTATTGTCAACTTTTTTGCCACGAATAATGGCACTATCTTCTTCTCTTCTTTTATAAAGTGGATAGCCATCACAATAGGCATAGGTTTTGTTTCTATAAATCTTTTGGAAAATCTTTGGAACATTTATTATTTTCCATACATGGTGATTGTGGATTAAGCTCACCACAGGGTCCATGAATCATGAGATGAGAAACAATCTCATTTAGTCTACCATATAGTTCTGGATCTGGTAGTTCAGCAACAATGACTGCATCCACTTTGTCAGCAGTATCTAATTTATCTTTATTTTAAAGTATTATCAGAAGATGTGCATGTGGAAGGCCTCTTTTTTGAAATTCAATGGTATATACTGTGGTGAAGTGCCACCAGGGGCCAGAAGAGAGCTCTTCAAGACTTTTCCCCAGGAGTGAGAGAGTTAACAACCTGCTCAAAAGGCAGGGGTGTGGCTGCAATCAGGGGCTGCTACCTCCAGTTGCAGGATTGTTTGGAAGTCTGGAACCTGTGAATAGGAAGCCTGAGACAGCTCTGTGTTACTAGAGAGAGGTCAGGGAGACCTGGAAAACCAGTCTGGCTGCCTGAAAGTGTACAGCCAGCTCAGTTGAGAGACATTGAGAAGAGTGTCCAGCATGATGGGAGAGGTCAAAGAGACACAGCTCCTCTGCAGATGGAGTGCAGATCCTGAAGGAAGTGGACTCTAAAACAGGCACGTGTGCAGGCCTGTGTTTTGGACTATATTATGAATTACAGAGCAGAGCAGTGAGGGAACTGCAGATAAAAGTATTGGTAGTGCTTCAAGGAGCAGCTAGGATTTATTTTCTGTTTGGTTTATTTTATGTTATATGCTGACATATAAACAGCATAAATCTACTAAACATTTAAAGGGCTCCTGCTTTCTCCATTTTAGTGCTGGATATTAGGGCACGGATCCTTAGAGTGACAGTAAATCTGTCACAATACATAAGCAAGACATTTGCCAAATAAGTCACTTATAGTGATGTCATGTATTCATTCATTTAATTTAGTCTTAAAAACTCTGGCTACTAAATCTGGTCTATCGGAAGAACTTGGGCCAAGAAGTAAATTTTCTGTAATTTCTGGCCATTGGGGATTACATGTAAATGTAAGAAATAAATCGGGTTTGCCAAATTTGGTGACAATAGCCATAGCCTCATTGTATCTTTCTCTGATATTTCGAGGAGATTCTTGAACGAAAGATGGTTAAATGATGGCTTTGCCAGCTGTCATGTCTCTGCTTGTAGCCACCTCAGCAACATAGTCCATTAGTCCAGAATATTGTTCTACTTGTAGTTTATCTCTTTGATATTTTATAAAGTTTAAATTATTGGCCTCAACTTGCAAATAGGAATCAATAATCCATTGTTGTGTTAGTTTTCCACCACATAAAATTGGATTAAATGTATTTCGAATGGCAATTTGCGCTACTTTAAATTCAAGCATAGAAACATTATTTCGGCTTCTGGCTTTAGCATTTGGGTAACTGGGAAGTGTTAATTTCGGTTGCCATCCTGCTTCTCCGTGTGGGAAAAAATGGGATATGTCATTGGATCTAAATTTGGACTTAAGATACTCATATTAATGAACGGTTGCTCCTCATTTCTGGGATATATTCTAATGTCTCTTTGAAATGGTGGTTCTCTTTCATCATTTTGAAACACCATTGCAACCTCATTTGATGTTGGCAAGTTAGAACAACATTTATCAGTATGTCTGTCTCATTTAAGCACCATATTGACCTTTGGGATTGGTAATTGATGTCTTTGTGCATGAAGTTGTTGTTCATTTTCTACTTCTGCCATTTTTTTATAAGCTTTAGTGTAGGGGTTATTGGCCATAATGTTATCTAGCTCTATAAAAACACTGGGTAAGCATTTTTTATTTTCTTCCAGCTGCATACGTTGGTCAACAGCTTCCATTGTATCTAAGACACATAGTTGAGCACATTTTCTTTGCTCTCCTTCCTCTGGATGTAAATGGGAAGTACGATGGTAAATTTGGCCTTGGACTTTAAAACAGTAAGGACCATGTCCTGGTACATTAGCAGCTAATGTTGCCCCTATAGATGCAAAGGATATGGCACTATTGTTGGATCTTATGTTTGTCTTAACATTTTTGTAGTTTGGAAAAGTAGGTTCAGTCATAATGTTTTGTAAATAGATTGGGAATTCGTTTCTTTCTGGAAGTTTGAACTTGCCGTTTTGACAGCAACTAAAACTGACATTGAGTATTCATGTCCCCACAATTATGAACTGCTAAAGATTTGAGTAAAGGACAATTTGCAAAGCATATATTAGTTTCATTTTCAAATTTATCAAAAGAAATGTCATGTGATGTTTCAGGAACAGGTTCTAATTGCTTTGTTTTTTGTTGGCTTTTTTTGGTATATCTTGTATTGGTTTAGGTAAAATGTCATGTAATGTTTCAGGAAGAGGTTCCTAAATGCTTTGTTTTTTTGGTGGCTTTTTTTGGTATATCTTTGATTTTTTCAGGTAAAATGTTATCTGATGTTTGAAGAACAGGTTCTAAATGCTTTATTTTGTTAGTAGCTTTTTTTGCTGTATCTTGAATTTTTGCAGCTGATAGTCTGTTGCTTGCAATTCTTTTGAGTTCTTTTTCTCCTTGAATTTGCTTCTCCTCTGGTGTCTGGTTATCTCGTTTTCAGCCATGTTAATCTGTAAAAGAAAATAATGAATAATTAGTTTATTTTGAGATATAATTTTTTATTTTTACATTTTTTATTTTTAACAGTTTGTTTATATCTGATTGTACTTCATTGTAGCTGTACTTTCTTTGTATTGTTAAATACATTTTTTTTTATTTTTTTGCTCTTACTTTCTGTCGTAGGTTGCAATTTTTGCCTTACATGAATAGCACACTGAAGGAAATTACACTATACCTTCTTCTACATGTAGTAGGTGTATAGTGTTAATTGAAATGTATATTTTTTGGGGTTCTGTAATTAATTTTTTTGTTGTACTTTTGGGTTACAGACATAGTAGAGGGCAAACAGGAGTCTTTGTAATTTTTGCTACAGGGGATTGTGCTATGAAATTATTTTATTTTTTTCGTTATAGTACTATTTGTTGTAGTATTCTATTTTATGTGTGTGTTTAGGTTTTATGCTTAATATTGTACATTACGACTGGTAATTGAGAATGATAAATGTTATTTAGTGTGTGTTTTCACACTTTTGTGGACTATGCTGTTTTCTTTCTTTATTTTTTTTGTGCAGATTGAAGTTTGAGTTTATTGTTAAACGTTGTTTGTAAAAGACAAATAATAGGTAAATGACAAATGTGTCAGTAATATGATGGTAAAGCTTATAATTATTGGGTGTTATTGTTTTGTTTTTGTTTTTTTCTGTTGACATGTATGCAGAGCAAACATGTTTATTTAGTATTCTCTTTTTTTACTTGTTATACTGTACCTTGGTTGAAGTGTGATTTCAAGCAGAATCTTTGTTGGTCCGCTCTTGAAAGTCTTCGGCCAATGCTCTTCAAGCAGTGTCTGTTGTAAAAGAAAAAGTAAAATGTTATTTGATTTGAATGTATTTGTAATGAATAACATATTTCATTTTTTTTTACTGTAATTATTAATGTTTTTACTATTTTGGATATGATCACAATGTTTTTAGCATTATCCTGTCTTGTGTCCACCACTTTTGGTATGCTTATTTAGGCTTCTTTGTAAGGCTTATAGGTTCTTAAACAGTAAAGAAGAATATTAATTAACTTTTCTATCTGTTTGTGTGATTTTTGGTATAATCCTGTTTTGTGTCCATCATATTTTGCATACTTTATTTGCTTAATTAGTCTTCTTTATGAGTATTAAATGATGTTGGACAGTAAAAATGAATGTTAATCGCCTTTTCTATATCATAGTAGGCTTTTTTTTATCCTGTTTTGTGTTCACCACTTTTTGGTTGCTGCATTTGGCTTGTGGGTGATGGGTGGAGTTTATTTTACAGTAAAGAGGAGGAATACTTTTGTTTTATGTATGTTGCTAATGTTTCCGATGCTATCCTGTTTTGTGACCACCTCTTTTTTTTTCTTCTCTGAAACTGTCTTTCTTTGGAAATTGTATAGGTGTTTGTGAAGTTTGTTGAACTGTGTTGTTTTAGTCTTTATTAAATTTGTATATTTTTTTTACTTTTAATTTTTATATTGGCAGCCTTTAAACATATATACTTCTTTTTTTTTTTTTTTTTACTTGTCATACTTTACCTTGATTGAAGTCTTAATCCGCCAGTCTTCTTGAAGTGTCTGTTTGAAAAAGAAAATTAAATGGTTAATTGTATATTTCTTCTTTTTGATTTAGCAAAGCATGGTCTTTTTCAGCATGTAATGTATTTTTCTATCTTACCTCTTCTTCTTTCGTTGTGTTCTTTAAAAGTGATTCTCTTTCAAAGTCCACGGTGCAAATTCTTGAGTGACGCTGTTGATGCAGAGTCTGTTTGAATAGTGAACAAAAGGGCAAAGATTCAGCTTCAGGTTCCATATGTATTAGTGTCATATTATTTTTTGCTATGAGTTGCAGTAAATTAATGTCATTTAAATATACTTGTTTAATTAGTTTCAGTTAACATTAGTTTGTTGTAGGGCCTATACACATAAATGTGCGTGTCACATTTCACTATACATGAATCAAATTTTCATAGTTAAAGTTTGTCTTTTTTTTTTTTTTTTGTCTTGGTAATAAAATGTAATATATTATAGCTTACCTCTCAGTTGTAATTTGCACAGTGTAAAGTAGGACATTTGGAAATAATTATCTTCTCAAGTAACAGCAGCAGTTACCTATCCAGTCAAACCTCGCATCACCTGAGGAGAAATGTAGAATTTTCTGGAAAGTAGGCAGTATTTATAAACTTTGAGGTGCCTGAGACCGTTAGAACTCAATACGCATGCGCTATTTGCGTTCCAGCGTACAATTTGCGTTCCATCCGCCATTTTATGCTTAGTAGTTTTCAAAATGGTGGTTAATATCAGTGTGGTTCGTGCTGCATAGTATGTGTTACGTACCTCGTAAAGTTGACTGTAGCGTTGCTTCAGTTTTGCGAGTCACTGTAGTATTGTTGCGTTTGTAATTTGTTATTTTGGATTTTGGACTTAAATGGTTGTGTAAATTCACTTTTCGAGCATGATCAACGGCTCATATGCTCACAACTATATATGTGAAGTTTTCGCATATTGAAATAAAAGATATAGGGAAAGCACCAGCAGAGATACTATATGCTGCAATAGTGACAATCCCTAAGCCGGACAAAGATCCAACAAATGTTTTGAATTACCACCCAATATCACTATTAAATTCTGATATTAATATCTATGCTTCAATATTAGCTGTAAGGTTAAATTTGTTGATTGAAAATTTGATAAACAATGATCAAACAGGATTTATTTAAAACAGGCAAGCCCCAGATAATATCTGAAAATGTATTGATTTATTCGTGCATGCTAATCATAAACAGGATCCCAGTTGTCACCCTTTCTATAGATGCTGAAAAAGCGTTCAGTAGGGTCAACTTGGATTTTATAGAAGCTGTTTTAGACAAATTTGGTTTGGGCAGATTTGGAAGTTACACAGTAAAAGCATTATATATGCCTTTATCTCTGGTATTGGGTTTAGCTCTGAATCATTCAAAATTTCCAATGCAACTAAGCAGGGATGCCCTTAATCCCCTTTGATCTTTGCAATGGTAATAAACTCACTAGTAGAACTATTTAGAAGCTCAAAGGGGGTCAAGGGTATCCCTGCTAACCATCTGCAAAATAAAGTTACAGTTTTTGCAGTTGACCTTGTGATTACTGTAACTGACCCAATGTCATCCTTCTAAACTACAAAAAATAATACATGAATATAGTTTTGTTTCCTACTATAAAATTAATCTAAATCTGTAGTGTTACCTATGAATAGTTATAGGAAACCACTTAACACATTAAAAGATATTTTTTTGTATAACTGGCAACAAAATCATTTTTTGCATTTGGGGATTAAATTTACATCCAATTTAAATAACTTACTCAAAGAAAATGTACACTCACTTTATATAAAAAAATTCTAATCTTCTATCAGGGTGGAAGAAATTTAACTTCTCATGGTCAGGCAGAATTGCTACCATTAAGATGTCAATTTGCCCCAAATTAACATATATCATGAGATCAATCCCTTTAAGGATACCGTGTTATCAATTAAGAAGATTTTAAAGATTAAGAAAATTAATTTATAGAGATAAACAACCTTGTTTGAATAGGGACATAGTATCAAGAGAAAATAGGTTTATTCTTTCTGAATGTATTTGAATATCATAGAGCCATACCACTGACCCATATTCTGAAGATTTCTATAAACAAAATAAAACATTTTGGAGATCAAAAATACTCTTTTTGAGGGATTTCAGTTAAATGGGCTAACATGGAGTAAAATGGCAGACAAAAAGATAACTAGTAAGCTACCTTTGGTGGTTAGAAATTTGAACACACAATGGCACAGAATTAATTCACAATTAAATCTTATTGAGTTTCCTTCGCCAATTACACCTTTAAACACATTATATACAAAATCTCTGATAAATAAGCTAGACTGGGATCAATGAGGCCTCAACTTTGCTCATGATTATATAAAGACTCTGTGCTGAGAACTTTTCAATCTCTGGTTCAGGCAAATAATCTTCAGAGAGAACAATGGTTACAATACCTTAAAATAAAGAATATTTTACAGAAATTTGGATTTTCTGAAATGTTGACAATGATCTCTGGGAATTTGAAAACCTGATAAGTGATATGAAAAGTAAAAGGAAAATAAGCAATTGTATTAAAATTATAAAACACCTAAAATGTAATAATAAGACAATCAGGATAATAAAATGGGCAAAAGCCTTTGGTTTAGATTTTGAAATTAAAACGTAGTTTAAAGCTTTTGAAATAACAGACATTGATATAATCTGTGTTCCATTGAGAGAAACATATTTTAAACTAGTACAAAGGTGGCATTTAACCCCTAAAAATGTGGTCAAAACTCTGGAGAGTGTTGGAGAGGATGTAATGAAAGGGGAAGTCATGAACATATGTGGTGGACATGCCCTAAAATACCAAAAAAAAATTGGACAGAATGTATTCAACAACTATCATTAATCACGAATTGTAAATTACAAATAGCATCAGAATTTATCTTTTTTTATATCTGTTTAGAATCTATGGAATATAAGAAAATAAGTATTATTATTGATACTCACATAAGATAGCTACAAAGTGCACCCTTTGGACTTAGGGCAGTCTCAGCATAAGTATAAATATAAATATGGTGTGCCAAGGTCTCCCTCCTCGTTTCCTCTTCCTTACTTTGGTCTTCTTTGTTAGAATTCTTAATTTTTCACCTCTAAATCTAATTAAGAATAAAGCCTGACTAAAATGAACAAATTTGTAACAACTAATACAAGCCCTTTTGAATTAAATTAATTAGAAATCTTTTGTATTGTCTTTTTATGTAACTTTAGAATTTTGAAAAATGAAAAATGAAAAAAAAAAAAATAATAAGTTGATATTTAGAAAACATTAAAAAATGTTTAATATTATCCAATCTCCAATATTTATCTTTTCAGCCTAGTGATTGTGATTCAGATATGGAAATATTAGAGGACCTCCTGTGATTGTGTATATGAAACAGAGATATACAGAATACAAAGACAGGACAATTCAGATGAGGATCCAGATACAAAGAGCTTATAGTCTAGGTCGGGTTAGGAAACTTTACAGAACTTGGGTTCCAAACCTTCCTAAAATTGCTCTAATTTAGTGCATTGAGTGTTAGTAGAATATATTAATATCTAAAATATATTTTCTATATGTGACGTACTGGATTTCCCAGTGTACATTGCATATTTAAATATTTTAGGCTGAACACGTTCCTGAGATGCCACCTCATCCCATGTAATCAAAACACCAACAATACAGCCCCATCTCATTATATTCACCACATTGTACTTCTTGTTCTCTTCCCATCAAACCAAACTTATCCCATACACCACTACCCAACATAATCTAATCTTCAAAATACATACCATTGGTTTCAAGATTTCCCCCATTTCCTAACCCAATCTGATTAAGTCAAACTTCAGTTTTCCCTACACTCCTATCAACTCACCCAAATTATATGACAATTTTATTAAATGTCCTTCATTATAATTGACTCCTGCTTAATTTGCAACCTTGGCTCATCAACCGAGTTCTACTCTGATCTAGATGATGTGATTGGAAGTCTGAGACAAGAGGGTGAAAAAGTCCATGACAGACAGTGATTGAGTCCGTAGGCTGTAGGAACTGGAGTTGTCCATCTCTCATAGGCCGTATTTTTGAGCCAGTTGATCACATTTGATATTTCATGTGTTCCTTATGGTTGTAAGTGAATTTTTTTTTTAACTGATACATTTTAGTGGGCCGTTAAAGCTCTTAATACAAAGTAAAGTGTAGCTGTAGCTTGAGGATAGTCTTGAAGTCTGTAACAAGAGAGGTGGAAAGACATTGGTCATATAGAGAAAAACTGTAGGATTTTGGGAGTATTTAGAGATAATGAGCCATAGTGTATGTAATATCTTGGCTAATGTTTGCTGGCATTGGGTATTTGCTGGTAATTATCTGTGATTAAATTCCAGCTTTACTGATTTTTACACTTACCCTTTATCACAAAGAAAGGAGGATTAGTGTTAAGTGTAATTAGCATTAATTAGAAAAGGTCATGAGTCCAAATTTTCTTTTTGTTTTGTTTCATTAAATAATTATTTAAAAGTCATTAAAACATCTACTATCAGGTCATATTGTATATAGATTTTGTTTTATCTGGATATCAACATTACATTATTATTGACCAAACATGATGGGATACAAGGGGAAAAGTAATTTTCCGTACAAAGTTTTATTAACCCTTACACTTTGCCCCCACATGCCTTACCATGGATAGAAACAAGGGATATTTAATATATAAATATATTGTACAAAATATAAGACGTCCTTTCTCATTGTGTCCATCTGGGTGCAAGTATGGCCACTGGCCAGTGCCCCTCATTATGAATTAGGGGACAGTCTAAAACCCCTAACTAGAAAAGGTTATAGCTCTATACATTATTGAGCAATTTCAGGAAGGAAAACACATTTTCCATACAACTTCTTCACCGTTTACCTTTTTTTAGGTAAATCTGGTGTCTTCACAACATCTTAGTTGCCGTCTAAGTGCTGATTTCACATCTTTATTTTTCAGGCTGTAAATTAGAGGATTTAGTAGAGGGACGGCAACTGTGTTAATTAGGAAAAATATTTCTGTAAATGTCATATTTCCCATTAAGGGTGGTCTCAAGTATAAACAGAACAGAGTTACATAGAGAAGAACAACGACAGTGAGGTGTGAGGAACATGTGTGGAAGGCTTTCTGTCTCCCGGTGCTGGAACGGATCTTCAGGATGGTGGTAATAATGAAAATATAGGAGCACATAGTTAGAGAAAATGGAGAGCAACCTAAAAGCAGTGCTTCAATGAGAATTACTATCTCCAGTGTTGTTGTATCATTGCATGTGAGCTTCATAAGAGGGACAATGTCACAGTAGAAGTGGTTGATGATATTGGATCTATAGCAGGTGTAACTGGACAATATGACAAGATGGAATTTGACAGCTAAAAAACCAAGCAACCAACAGACAATGGCCAAAGCAACGCAGACTGGATTACTCATGATCACTGAATAGTTTAATGGTTTACAAATGGCCACATATCGGTCATAGCTCATGGCAGTAAGGATAAGCAACTTATCAATAGTGAACGATAAAAACATAAATATCTGAGTCATGCAGGCAAAGAATGAAATGGTGTTATCCACTGATATGTAGGAAGAGAAGATCTTATATAGACTGATGGTGATGGTGGTCTATGACCGACAAGTTCCCCAAGAAGAAGTACATGGGAGTGTGCAGATGAGGATCCAGGGAAACCAGAAGAAGAATGGTCATGTTACCACCAAGACTGAGGATAAATGAGAAGTATTACAAGGAATATCAGAGTCTGAAGATCTGAAATGTCTGTAATCCCTATCAGTATGAAGTTTAGGACCTTCATCTGGTTCTCTTTCTCCATATCTTTATGAGTCTAAATGTTGAGAAAAAAGTCAAAATATTATTATGGTCTACAAAACAATATTTATAATAAAATACTTTATGACCAGAATATGTATAACTTATGGTACAGAAGTGAGTGGGGAGATGGGGGAGATGTAAATATATCAGAGGATTTACTAATGTTCAGGAGGGTAGGAAGTGTCTTCCAGAAGAAGAGCACATGATATGAATGTATAAGGGGGAGGATTTAAGGGCAACACTGTTACAGGTAAAGGAAGTAGATAAGTGGAATTTGCTATCAGTAGAAGTGGTACGGATAAACCCAAGAGAGGAGATCCAACACACCTGATTATTAATGAGGTCACATTTTTTAGGAAGATAAAATAGGCACACATTTCGTGTTATCTATTTTAAAAAAATGTATATTAAGTTGATATTTTAAGCCAAAATCTAATGAATTACATGGAAAATGTTTATAATCCTCATACATATCTGTACATTATGACCACCGAGGAGTATAATGATGGGTTAAAGCTCTAATCTTTGTCATTGCATTAAATTAGGGAAACAAATACTGTCTTATTTTCATTGAAGACAATGACATTGCCCATTACATTAAAGGGCCAGTGAAGATAAAACAATGATACATACAACAACAATATTTTAAAATAAAAAATACAAAATTCACTCAACTTTAGTGTTCTACTTGATGTTATAGAATGGTATTGATGGATCTCAGGTCCCTTTATATCCAGAAAACACATGGAGGGTAAGCTTTAGCCTAACCATATGCAAATCTGACCTAGATTGGTACCAGTTACACTGCGCCATTGTATTGTTTGGCCATGATCTGTAAGGAAGTTTAATGGTTGATACATTTGAGACAGCAATCTCCACGTTGTTACATTGTATGTTATATTTTTTACCAGATTGTATTAGGTGATATTGTTTTGAGGGTCAACTGAGCTTTCTCTTTTTCCTCAGTATTGTAGACAGGGGTATAATCTTCTAGTTGTACCAAGAGTCTTATAAAGTCAGGAGTATATATTTCAGAGATACAAATCTTCTAGATTTTTAATGTGTTAGAAGAGCCGTGAAGAAGAAACAGTTGATGTTCTCAAACCCCTAAAAGGCATCTGAGTGTCCATTGGAAACATCTTATCAACAAATCCCTTGCGTTTCCACTGGAACAATAATACACAAATAATATTTCCATCAGACACATCTTACCTACTAATTCCTTGATTTTGCCCAGGTACAAGAAGTCATCTGTGAAAAATATTTTCTTTGAAAACTCACAGAGTATTACAGGTGATGTTGGTATTGTGTGGCGGCTTGAATAGTAGAAAAGAGTCTGATCCACAGGTACATACATTTTATAGCTCTCTATCTATGGTAAGTAGTGATGTCGCGAACATCAAATTTTCGGTTTGCGAACATCGGACACGAACTTCCATCAAATGTTCGCGAACGGGCGATCCCGGCGAACCGCCATAGACTTCAATAGGCAGGCGAATTTCAAAACCCACAGAGATTCTTTCTGGCCACAATAGTGATGGGAAAGTTGTTTCAAGGGGACTAACACCTGGACTGTGGCATGCCGGAGGGGGATCCATGGCAAAACTCCCACGGAAAATTACATAGTTGATGCAGAGTCTGGTTTTAAGCCATAAAGAGCATAAATCACCTAACATTCCTAAATTGTTTGGAATAACATGCTTTAAAACATCAGGTATGATGTTGTATCGATCAGGTAGTGTAAGGGTTACACCCGCTTCACAGTAACAGACCAATCTCCCCGTTTAATGCGCCTCAAACAACCGCAAACAGTCCCTTTGCACAACCGCAAACTTCCCATTTGCACAAGGTTGGATACCAAGCTAGCCATGCCTCTCTGCGTTGCCTCTGTCTGCGTTATTATAAGGTGTGTACTGTTAAGTAGTACTATTCCTATCGGTTTATTCCCTGTTACGTCCACTATTAGGGGACGTGTATATGGCATTGATTTTTGGAACAGGGAGATGGAAAAATATGCTTGGTCTGTCCTCCCACTTCAAATTTGGGGCACTGCATGTGCAATCTAAGGTGCCACCAGATATGAGTATCACTGTGCACTGGCAAAAGTTGGCAGAGTAGGCGCTGTAGGCCTCACACACGCCTGTAGGCAGGCAACTGATATTCAATTGATTACAGTCAAAAAAGGGTTCTTTTATTTCACTGTACACTAGGTTGCACAAGATATGAGTGTCACTGTGCACTGGCAAAAGTTGGCAGAGTAGGCGCTGGTGGCCTCACACACACGCCTGTAGGCAGGCAACTGATATTCAATCGATTACAGTCAAAAAAGTGTTGTTTTATGTCACTGTACACTACGGTTGCACCAGATATGACTTATCACTGTGCACTGGCAAAAGTTGGCAGAGTAGATGCAATAGGCTTCACACACACGCCTGTAGGCAGGCAATTGCTATTCAATCTATTACAGTCAAAAAAAGTGTTGTTTTATGTCACTTAGCACAATATAAGCTGTGAGCCTGACACAGGCAGGCAACTGAAATTAGATTACAGGAAAAAAATGGTTGTTTTCAATGTATGTTACACCACCAGGTATGAGTAGTGAAAATAAGCACAATATAAGCTGTTAGGTGTTAGCCTGTCACACACGCTGGCAGGCAGGCATAGATTACACCAAAAAAATTATAAAATAAAATAAATGATGTTCAAAGTTTCCTCAATGATAAAGTATAGGGGGCGAACAGAAAAGCGCATGTGTTCGCCGTTCGTGGCGGACGCGAACATGCGAAAATCACCGCGAATAGTTCTCCGGCGAACTGTTCGGGACATCACTAATGGTAAGACTAGAGGTTTAATCATTTGAAATCATCTCTAGAGGGTCTAAAGCCCATAGGTTTCATTATATTTTTCAGTCTAAGACATGTCCAGTTGGTACAAAAACCAAGAGATGAAATTAGTACATTGGAAGCAAGTCCATGATGGCCAGAAAACCAAACGGACCAACCAGTCCATGAATTTAACTATTTTGGCTCAATTCCTAAACAATGAGTAATAGTTATAGCTGGACATGATTTCCAATGTTGAGCATAGTTACCAAGAAGTGATATTTAAATACATTTTCCTTGGTACTATCGTTAAAAACATGTAAATAATTATTAAAACGTAACAAAACGTCATCTTTATACATTTTGAGGGACAATACTAGATGTTTTTTTATTTTTTTATTGTGAAGCAAACAACAAATAGGACAAAATAACAAAAAAGTCAATGTGCATAACTATTCACCCCCCTAAAGTCAATACTTTGTAGAGCCACCTTTTGCAGCAATCACAGCTCCAAGTCGCTTTGGATAAGTCTCTATGAGCTTGCCACATCTTACCACTGGGATTTTTGCCCATTCCTCCTTGCAAAACTGCTCCAGCTCCTTCAAGCTGGATGGTTTGCGCTTGTGAACAGCAATCTAAGTCTGACCACAGATTTCCTATTGGCTTGATGTCTGGGCTGTGACTCGGCCATTCCAACACATTTACATGTTTCCCCTTAAACCCCCCCAAGTGTTGCTTTAGCAGTGTGTTTGGGGTCATTGTCCTGCTGGAAGGTGAACCTCCGTCCTAGCCTCAAATCACTCACAGAGTGGTACAGGTTTTGCGCAAGAATATCCCTGTATTTAGCACCATCCATCTTTCCCTCAACTCTTACCAGTTTCCCAGTCCCGGCTGCTGAAAATCATCCCCACAGCATGACGCTGCCACCCCCATGTTTCACTGTGGGGATGGTGATCTTTCGGTGATGTGTTGGATTTGCGCAAGACATAGCATTTTCTTTGATGGCTGCAAAGTTCAATTTTTGTCTCATCAGACCAGAGCACCTTCCTCCACATGGAGGAGTCTCCCACATGCCATGGTGGAGTCTCCCACATGCCTTTTAAAAGGTGCCATTTTGTTTTTTTCTGAAAGTAATGTCTTTCTTCTGGCCACTCTCCCTCAGTTCCCTCAATACCCTTGGATGTATTCCATCCGGACCCCGGGCTTTATTAACATTTATGTTTTCCAACCTCTATTGGATTTCTTCCTGCGTTACCCAGTTATTTTGTGAAGGTAGTGTAGCCCCATTTTGTTGCAGTGTCACAATCATCTGCCTTTTCCTGGTCACTAATTATCAGACTGTGTAACATTGTAATGTTCCTATAGCTTCCTTCCTGGCCTTCTCCCCAGTAATATATTTATACACATGTTTAGGGTTCGTCTTACTCTCCCTAAATATAACTTGCCATTTTCTATGTTAGCCAGTCTAATAGCCCTTTTTCCTTCCTTGGTGATTTCCTTGTACTCCCGTAAAGCAGTCTCTGTCCCCTCTTGTTTGTATAATATAAATGTCTGTTTTTTACTCCGTATCTTGATGTCATTGTTAAGCCACATTGGATGGGATTTACTCCTTTTACTTTTATTCCCACTTGGTATATGCCGATGTGTATATTTAGTAAGGATTTGAACGTTGTCCATTTATGGTCAGTATTTTTACCTATCAGCTCTCTGTCCCAGTCTATACTTTGTATTGCTGCCCTTAGAACGTTAAAATCTGCCCTTTTAAAATTAAGAGTTTTTGTTGGCCCCTTACAGTTATGTTTTTTTAATTCAATCCCAAATGAGACTGTGTTGTGATCACTGTTTCCCAAAGGTTGCCCTATTCCAACATTTGATACTATATCAATATTATTTGTGATGACTAAATCCAAGATGGCTTCATTTCTAGTAGACTCTTGTATAACCTGGGCCAGATAATGATCCCTGAGTGTACTCAAGAACCTGCTCCCCTTCCCTGAACTGCTGGTCTCATTTATCCAGTTTATTTCAGGGTAATTATAATCTCCCATTATTAGAACTAGCCCATGCTCAGCTGCATTTTCAATCTGTAACAATAATTGTATTTCCTCACTTTCAGCTATATTTGGGGGTTTATAGCATACTCCTACTAATATTATTTTAGAATTTGCTGCTCCGCTATTAAACTCTACCCACAAACATTCAACTTTACTGGTAGTTCCACCATAAATATCTTCTCTGACTATAGGCTTAAATTCAGGCTTAACATACAGACAAATCCCTCCTCCCCTTTTACCATTGCCTCTATATTTCTTAAATAGTTTATAACCATCCAGATTAACAGTCCAGTCATAAGATTCATCCCACCATGTTTTAGTAATGCCTATTAAATCCCATTTTTCATTAATTGCTAATAATTCTAACTCTCCCATTTTTCCTGGCAAGCTTCTGGCATTAGCGAGCATACACCTTATGTTATGAGTCTGTATTTCTGAAGTGCCTGCCATTGTACTTGAATTACTTAGTACTACCTCCCTATTGACTATACTACCCCTCCCCCATCTCCTCCCCTATGAGTTGTTAATTCATCCCTTATACCCTCTACACTTTCTACCCCATTACTTATGTCTAGTCCCTCCCCCCACCTACTAGTTTAAAAACCCCTTCAGCCTTTCTACCGACCTACCCCCTAGCACAAAAGCTCCCTCATCATTAAGGTGCAATCCATCCCTGCTGTAGAGATTGTTCCTAGAGCTGTTAGCTGAGTCTGTTCCTTGAACTGTGGCTGGCTTTCTTACATTAGGTATCAGCTGGAGCACCAAGCTAGAACAATAGTCCATTACTAGGGCACAGTCCATATTTCATTTTTTCAAGAACCCAGGATTATGGTGGCTCCCATCCAGGCCTTACCCTTGGCCTTACAATCCAATTGGCATTTCCTGCTCCAGGGCCTCTAACTGGTCTAGGCTTAGTCCCCCAAATATAGGGAACAGATCTTCAACCTCTAGGTCAAGCCACTGCATCACAGCGACCTTGCTTCTTTTTGAAACCTTGGGGTCAGAGTTTTCCCACCAGTCCTTAATGCCCCCCACCTCATGCTGAAAAGTTCCCTAGCCTCAGTCCGGATCACCATAAACAAGGTCCCAGAGTGCTTCCTCCAACCCCAATGGCAAATAGGGCTCCGCCTCAGGGGCACTGGCAGGCCCCCCCCAGGCACCTTATTGGTATTCACTTCGTTGCCATAGCAGGTCTAACAGCCAGTCATTAAGCTCATGGCCCGGCTAAAATCTCAGGGATGTCTCCCATTGAGCTAGAAGGGACACTTTCTGCATCACTTTGCATCCATGTTGCTGGACCTCTGCTGTTCCCTCTGGTTAGCACACTCCTTTACCTCTACCATGTCTGCCTCCCCTGGGATAGGGGTTCCCCGTCCAGGATGCTGCTGGATTCTGCTTCTCATATCTCCACCACTGCCAAGATGTGCTGATCCAAAGATGAGGGTCCATATGCACCTAATTTCTCCCTCTGGGTCATGCCTTTTGTGTTCAATATCTAATTGCCCAACAGAACACCTCTTAGGAGAGCTTGGGACATCACAGGTTGCAAGCTCTGCACTGTGGTTACTTACTTATGAAAAATATTAAACTACTTTTCATCCCTTTAGTTAGGATTAGGCACACAAGAAAAAGAGTTAGACACACCATTACTTAGAATGTCATACTCAGACAGACTATAACATAAACCATTTCTGCCACTGCCCATCAATAACAGCACATACATTGTAACCAAGAAACCATGACAGTAACTATATGCACACATTCATTAAGTCCTTACAAGTCCTTACAACAAGTCTCATGTCCATTTTGATAGCCTTCCTGGGCTGGGGTGTAGTCTGTGAATTCTAGGCTCTGTGACAATACAGCATTGGGTCATACAGGCCTTTGCTGGTGGGGTTTAGGGGTCTCACATCCTGGGCCCCCCAAAATCAGTCATGACAGCTACATACAGGGCCTTGGTGGTGGGTTTCAGGGGTCTCCCATTCTGGCCCCCTATAAGTCAGCCATAACACCAAGGCTCAAATGGGTCACTTTAAGAGCACATGACATTGCTTAACATAAGTCTATTGCAACAAGTTTTTCTATTGCTGTTTTGACACCCTTGCTAATTATACTTAATGGCTTAATCATGTTCTTGAATCTCCCATAGAAGTTTCTAGAGCCTAATCTAAAGCTTGACATGATTTTGAACCTTGCTAGGAACAAACTCAGCCTTGGAACTGGGAGAGAACTGGGTATCGAGGATGACTATTGGAAGTGCCTACTGGTTGCCCTTAAAATGGTACTAACTACAAAATATATTATTAGCCCAAACACCCCAAAACACATTCTGCACATGGAATATAAGTTTAAAATTTACAAAAACGACCCATTGACTTGGTGAAAAGGGCTCTTGGAGGCTAAGGGCACACAACCAGGGACTGGGACCCAGCATTACACAACAACATTACTGTAAAAGTGTCATAGTCCAGCTAAGCAACTCTTTTAGCCGTGAGAATAGCCCTTGCGTTTGGTAGTCACATGGGCGGTGTCAATTTATAACCGATTGTGAACCCAAACGAGTCTGTGAGGCCAGAGGGTCATGACACTTTTCTTACTGCTCCATGGAATATTGCACAGAGAGACACTAACCCTACAAGAGGAGGACACCAGAAACTAAGTTGATAAATTCAATATTGATTCTAAGTTTAGTTTCATTAAACCATAAGATATAAACTTATTTTTTTTATACTTTTACACTATATAGACAGTTTTAATTTACTAGACTGCAGTAAAGTTAGAGCTATGTTTCCCATGATGCTGTGTGTAAATATGTATTTATAGAGATTATTCTTTGATAGAAGTTATTTAAACTATCTCTCACAGGAGGTCACCATGTTGAATTCTTTCACTTATCACAATCTTCATGGTATATGAGGTGCACACTTCCATATTGTATCTTCTAAAGTAAAGACAGCACAGCCACCAGCTTCCTATTGGTCCACATAGTCATGTGGTGTAGCTTGAACCGGTAAATCATGAAGCTGCTCTTTTTTGTTAGTAAATTTAATATAACTAATTAACTCTCACAATGGGGGTGATAAGCCATGTTGGTATGCCGTATGGTGTATTTAAGAACAATGGCAAAGGCTTAGTTATTGTAATGGCTCTGTCATTATGTTATATATACAAGATGAGCACCAAGTAATGACCTACAGATACAGAAAGATGACCTGTCATCTAATTCCCATAATTATTTATATGTTTTTATCATCACATAACAACAGTACAATGGAAATGCCTTTAGATATCACTACTTGATAACTGTACTCAACAATGGAAATCATGTCTAGTTATTACTCATTGTTGAGAAGATGCCAGGCCCCCGGTCTCAATCCTTCGTTTAGTAATCTCACCTGGAATTCTAGCTTTTTTCCCCCGTAATATATACAGATCTATATCTCGTTGGATTTTTTTTAACCAGTATTCCGGCGGTACTTCTGGTATAGATCTAAGAGTATATGTTAATTTAGGTATAACTATAATTTTTACTATAGCAATTCTTGCTGTCCAGGAGAGATGAATCGATCTCCAGTCTGTCATATTTTTAAGTATTATTCTATGAATGATAGCCATGTTGTTTTTTAGAATGTTTTTTAGATCAAAGGTGAGGCAGATACCCAAATGATTTATTTATTTAGCACTCCAATTAAAGGGGTAAAGATCTTTTTAACTTAGTTTTAATTTCGGGAGATAAGCCCCTAGTAATGATATCTGTTTTTCGTCGTGTTAATCTTAAAATATGAGATTCTACTAAACTTACACAGTATCTTATCAAGGTTAAATAAGGATTTCTCTGGATCCGTAAGGGTAACGATCATATCATCTGTATATATCGTTGCTTTATATTCCCTATTCCCAATTTTAACCACTTTAATATTTTTTATCATCCTTATTTTTTCAATCAGTGGTTCTAAGAAAAGAATAAACAATAGTGGGGACAGAGGACAATCCTGCCTCGTTCCATCAGTAATACGGAAAAAATTGGTCTCAAAGTTCATACCCACAATTTTTGCTCTTAAATTACCATAGAGAGCTTTTATCGCTTTGCTAGCAAACTCTCCCAATCTATATTTCTGGAGTACTATTTGAAGGAAGTCCCAGCTGACTCTGTTAAACGCTTTTTCAGCATCTAATGACAGAGCCAACATAGGCACTCCTTTTTTAGCACTGAATGCGAAAAGATTGATTAAACTCCTAATGTTATCACATCCCTGACGGGACCTAACAAATCCCACTTGATCTGGGTGAAAAGTCTACTATTTATAGGATCTAGCCTATTTGCCAGAATTTTAGAATATACCTTCAGGTCAAAATTTATTAACGATATCGGCCTATAACTCTTCTTATCCGCTGGGTCCTTACCCTCCTTTAATATATCTATAATTTTAGCTTCAGTCAATTCAGCGAGTATATTCCCACTATTTTTAAATTCATTAAACATCTTGGCTAAAGGAGCTTTCACTATATCTAAGAATGTTTGGTAGAAAAGTTTATCTAGCCCATCTATACCAGGTGCCTTGTTATTTTTGCAACCCTCTATGACTTCCTCAACCTCCTTTTCATTTATATTTTTATTTAAGGTATCCAACTCTATCGCCGAGATTTTAGGGAGGTTGATGTTGCTTAAAAATTCCTCTATTTCACTTACATCTGTTTTTTTAAATCTTATGTTGCATTTCCAGATTATAAAGCTTAGAGTAATATTGATAGAAGATATTCCCTATTTCTTTAG
Source organism: Discoglossus pictus (assembly GCA_027410445.1). Classification (NCBI taxonomy): domain Eukaryota; kingdom Metazoa; phylum Chordata; class Amphibia; order Anura; family Alytidae; genus Discoglossus; species Discoglossus pictus. Next base: position 36,076 of record JAPZIH010000695.1, on the reverse strand, counting down.
GGTGTTGGTGAACCGTTCCAATTTTCATCTTGTTAGCTAGATATTTACCTGTTCTATCCCCCATCTCATATTTAATTGCTTGCTTCTTCCATATTAATTGATCTAATTTGTATTGCTCAATCTTTGTTATTTGTAATATCTTTAAGGACATCTATCTGGCTGTTTTGATTCTATATTTATCCTCTTTTTCAACTTCTCTAATATTTCCCATTTTGCTCCTTAATTCCCATCTATCTTCACATTCATACAAACTTTCATAACTTGACTGTATTAGTTCTTTGAAACAGTCTAACTACTGGGGTGTCTTGACCTAATGGTCAGAAATGGTTGGCGTAACTCGATGGTAGTGGTACATCTAGAATCTAGGGGTTTCTTCCTTTCTTATTAACTTCTTTGCCTAGTTCATACAGCTTCTCTCGTTTTTTCATAACCTCATCCTACTTTCCTCATATACCCATTTCACCAAATATTATTTTTAAAATGTACTTTTGTGCATTATAATTTCTCCATACCCGTATATAGTACACATTTTATCATCCAATATTGTTTATCAAAAAAGTGCTCATGTGCAGTATTATGTGCCATAACATACTAATAATCGTATACTATCCATTTCTCACTTACATATCTAACTCTTAAAAAAACATACTTTCCATACTTCATTCTGTATTATGGGTATTTTAAACCCTTTTCTATGTGCATTTAAATGTGCATTACCATACCAATATCAATATGCTATATTATCTTACTATTATAGCCCTCCCTCAAAGTGCCATTCCATGTTTAACCCTATTCAACCTTCCCTTATTTTCTTTGCTTTGTGGGTATTATGCCCCTCAAAACATACAAATCTTAAAGTGCATTTTCACCCTTATCTTCCCCTCCTCACTCCCCCAACCCACCTTGTTAAAAAAAAAAAAAAAAGGGGGGGGGGGGGAGAGGAGGGAGAGAAACAGGAGAAGAAAACCGTTCTCCATTCCATTCCTATTATCATGGTTTCTTCCTTCCCGTTATTTAATTCTAGTATATATGAGAAAAGTGTCCCAGTCCAGGATTTAGTCTATTCCACAAGAGGAAGAAACTGAAAGAATATGTTGAGTCTCTGAGTGAGCCTTCTTATAGTTCTACTTTTGTTGCCATTCTGGGGCCGATAATATAGATTTTTGCATAAAAGGTGTCTGCGTCTCCATCTCAATATTCCAGCTTTTAATAGATCTTCTCCTTCCTTTACGGATTAAATTTTATGCCATCTCGAGTTTCTATTGATTGATAGTCCCGTTGGAATAGACCATCTATATATCAACTTTTATCTCCTCAAGGATTTCGTAATAATGGAGAACTCCTTTGTTTTAGTTAATGTGTAAGCTGAGATGTCTGAGAAGATTTTTTTATTTTCATAAGGTGCCAAAAACACTTCAGCCCGTAGGCTCGTTTTACTTATAGCATCTCTCATTGATAGATGGTGTAGCATAACAATTACAACCCTAGGAATTTTATTTTCCATAAATGTGGGAATCAGAATCCTATAAAAAAAAGTCAAATCTATTTTCCACTTGAGAGAAGCCTGGAACCAGAAACGAGAATAGATTTGTTAGATATTTCTCCAGTCCAGCATCTGTAATGGTTTCCAAAATCCCTCTAATACGAAGATTATTGTTCCTGCATTTATCATCCAGATTTAAGACTTTATGGCTTAGTGTTATGACCTTCTCTTTTAATTCTAAATTCTGTTTTTGTAGTATGTTAAAGTCCAGTATTACCTTTTCCAGTTTTTCCTCAATCTCTGAAGTTCTAATATTTACTGCTTTGATTTCCTTTACATTCTCTAAAATTTGAGTTTTAATTTCAGACATAAAGTTTATTTGAAACTCTTGTAGTAATATTTTCATCTTTGCCACCGTGAGTATTTCTTCCTCATGTATAATGGATTCCTTGCTGATGATACTTTTGTTTAAGCTCTCAATACTATGACTTAAATTATGTTCCATATCTGGAGAGATCAGGACAGGAATTTTCTGAGGTTTCCCTTTATCTTTTGGTAAAAAAAAAATTCTTGATTTTTGATAGATGGACTTTTTGTCCTTATTTTTTACTCTTGCTGGCATACTGAGTTAATTTTTACTCAGACTTCTGAACCTTCAATAAGAGGGGATTTTTAAACTATATTTATTCTTCTTTTGGAATTTCTTATCCCTCATTTCCTTTATAATTTTTAAGAAGCGCCTCAATAAGAGATTCAGAGTACTCCGGTATAGGGAAAGTAGAGAACTCATATATATACCATGTTGAGACCTCTGTCCTAATCTTCTGCAAACTCTATGTTTTAACTCTTCCTCAGTCTTACTTAGGGATCTTTTAGTCCGTTCATGGCACTCCGTTCAATAACTCTTTCGGCTGTATTGGGCGTTCTGCCCATTATTTAGAGTCTGGCATAGGATTATACAAGAGTCAGATAGAGGATTATTAGTGATGTCGCGAACATAAACCGGCGAACATCGGCGAACCGCCATAGACTTCAATGGGCAGGCGAATTTTAAAACCCACAGGGACTCTTTCTGGCCACAATAGTGATGGGAAAGTTGTTTCAACGGGACTAACACCTGGACTGTGGCATGCCGGAGGGGGATCCATGGCAAAACTCCCATGGAAAATTACATAGTTGATGCAGAGTCTGGTTTTAAGCCATAAAGGGCATAAATTACCTAACATTCCTAAATTGTTTGGAATAACATGCTTTAAAACATCAGGTATGATGTTGTATCGATCAGGTAGTGTAAGGGTTAGGCCCGCTTCACAGTGACAGACCAAACTCCCCGTTTAACGCACCGTAAACAACCGCAAACAGTCCATTTGCAGAACCGCAAACTCCCCATTTGCACAAGGTTGGATACCAAGCTAGCCATGTCCCGTTCTTTGTCCTCACTGATGTCATTGAAGGTCTCTTCCTCCACTCAGCCACCAAGGGTCCCCGAAAGGTGACAGCAAGCCCCCTGGGACGCCTGCTGTGTTTGGTTTTCCACCTCCTCAAAGGCACCTTCCTCCTCTGACTCCTCTTCTTCAGACTCCTCTCACTGCGTTGCCTCTCTCTGCATTATTATAAGGTGTGTTAAGTAGTACTACTCTTATCAGTTTAATACTTGTTACGTCACCTATCAGTGGGCGTGTGTAAGGCTTGGATTTTTAGAACCAGGAGATGGAAAAAGATGCTTTGTTGGTCGTATCACTTCAATTTTGGGGCACGGCACGTGCAGTCAAAGGTGCCACCAGATAGGAGTGGCGTGTTTGTAAGTACTACTCTTATCAGTTTAATACTTGTTACATCACGTATCAGGGGGCGTGTATAAGGCCTGGATTTTTAGAACCAGGAGATGGAAAAAGATGCTTTGTTGGTCGTATCACTTCTATTTTGGGGCACGGCACGTGCAGTCAAAGGTGCCACCAGATAGGAGTGGCGTGTTTGTAAGTACTACTCTTATCAGTTTAATACTTGTTACGTCACCTATCAGGGGGCGTGTATAAGGCCTGGATTTTTAGAACCAGGAGATGGAAAAAGATGCTTTGTTGGTCGTATCACTTCAATTTTGGGGCACGGCACGTGCAGTCAAAGGTGCCACCAGTTAGGAGTGGCGTGTTTGTAAGTACTACTCTTATCAGTTTAATACTTGTTACGTCACCTATCAGGGGGCGTGTATAAGGCCTGGATTTTTAGAACCAGGAGATGGAAAAAGATGCTTTGTTGGTCGTATCACTTCAATTTTGGGGCACTTTGTGACATTAGCTTCTTACGCTCAAACATGTCCTTTACAGGCACCTGACTATGGGCAGATGAGCAGGAACTGCTCAAGGCGAGAGACAGAGTGGCGGATGGTTGAGAGGGGGCAAGGAGGACAGCAGTGGTTGATGTGGCTTATGATGCTGCTCCAGGAGGAGGATGGCGGCTTTGAGTTTGTGTGCTGCTTGTACTCATGTGTTGGTCTGGAGTCACCCAAACATTAGGTCTCAACCTGTAGAGGATAAGGGAACCAGGCTACTCTAGACCTCATTCATCATTACAGGTTTTGACATATTGGTACTATGCGTGCAAGCTACTGTGACAACAGATATGAGTGGCACTGTGCACTTGCAGAAGTTGGTAGAGTAGACGCTGGAGGTCTGACACACACGCTTGCAGACAACTAACTGCTATGCAATCTATTACAGTATAATTTTTGTTTTGTTTTAAATGTACACTACTGTTACACCACATATGAGTGGTGTGTTAAGTAGTACTACTCCTATCAGTTTAATCCCTGTTATGTGCCTTTTTTGGGGGTTTGGTTGTTGAAGCCACAGTGCAGCACCAGAGGCCAGAAAAATTAGGCATGTACACATGCCTGGAAAATTAGGTATTGTTGATCTTGCAGCGAGCAGAGAAGAAGGTAGGCCTGATTCAACGCCCCATCCCTGCATATCCTTACTCAGAGATTGAGGGGGCGACCCTTACAAGGCCACGGGCCAGAGATATAAAGGGGGGCCATACCAAATAGGCACACAAGCGGGGACAAAGGTAGTGAAGGGGATATAGAGGCCCATGGACTGACAGTCGCCATCTTGGCAGGAAAAGAGCCCAGCAATTAAGCCAAACTGACCCAGCACTACCTGATGGCCAAACCTCCTTTAAAACCAATGCTATCCAAGAAACATTTCAAAACTTCGATCAGACCATATATTCATCCCAATCCCGCTGCAGCGGATCTGACATAGAGTCCTTCCTACTACAGCAAGAAGTCCACAAAATAACTGTACCTCAATTGGACAGCTTGAACCTAGACATATCCCAAGAGGAAGTTAAATCTACAATCCAAGATCTTGAATTTGGCAAATCCCCAGGGCCAGACGGTTTTACTCATCTGTACTATAAGAAATTTGAGCCCTTGCTTACCCCCGCACCTAACATCTTTGTTTAACGCTATACTAAATGGAGAACCTATGCCCCCTTAATTGAATCAGGCCGACCTCATAGTCTTTCCAAAAGAGGGTAGGGACCCGAATCTCAAACTGTATTACAAGGCAGCGCAGCTGGCTTTCATTCCTCTGGCACATTCTCCAAAACACATCAGCCGCTCTGGGTATTTATGGACAATGTAAGCATGTCACCTTATACATAGGATACAGTAATATGGATTCCAGGCCTGTATACTTTTTTGAGAAACTTGAAAAACCCGTTGATTAAGCACTCAAATATGGACGGAGATGAGCTGGACACAAAAACTGTACACTCGGGTATCAGATCTTACCCCTATCGTACCCAATCTCCACTTTAAGATACATCTTCCGGAAAGCTCTCTCAGTTGGTGGAAGTCTCAGAACCTACTAAGGGTTGGTCCATGGTGGCATGATGACAAAATAATGACCTTTGAGTGGGTGAGAGATAGATACAATTTACCCCTGGCTGAACACTATAATTTTTGCAGGATACATCATTTTATATATACGATAAGTGGTAGGGGAACCCCCCAAAGAAACACCTGGCTACTCAAAAAATGAAGGGATTCCCCCTTTCAGCCTGGTATTATTACCCTCATGTATGAACTATTTAATGAAAACTCATGGGCAAACAAACCAGACTATACCAAAGTCTGGGAGAGGGATTTGGGCACCGAGTTGGCAGATAGCACATGGGATAAAAGTTGGCAAGGCTTAAGTAGGGGATCTTTAAATTATAGTCTGCTTGAGACTTCAATAAAGGTCCTACACAGGACATATATTACTCCTTTTAAGCTAATAAATGGGATCCAAAATGGAGCAGCTCATGTTTTAGGCAGTGATAATGAGGCTACATTTATTCATGTCTGGTGGGAGTGTTCGGCAGTCACAAGACTATGGGAAGAAACATGCTTACTAGCTTCTAAAATGTTTAAGATTGACCTAATAAAATATTTTTTGAAAGAAAAAATACACATAGCTAGTAGTTGGAAAACCCCAAATTAAAACTTCCAGGAATTAATAAAAAAAATCAACTATTTACTGCTCAACGAGAGATTTAACCATGTAGTCTTGGATAGAATCACCCAGTTCCAGACAATTTGGGATCCCTGGATAACATCCCCATTTAGTGCCCCCCTAATATAATAAAACATTTGTTAATTGTTGAAGCGACTCGGGGGGAAGGACCGGAGTGGGGGAGCCCTGGAGGAGACCCTTCAGAAGCAACCGGCGGCAAAATCATCCGAGGAAAGGAGAGGTCACCTACTGAAGCCTGCCCTAGGGTAACCCAAGGGCGATTGAGCAGGTTAGATATTGTAAATAATAAGCTACTGCTGGAGTGATGATAGATAATAGGACTTTTTTTACCATGTCCTAGGTTTCTCTTAAAATTTGCAATCACAGTAAAAAAAAAGAAAATGTATTAACAAAAAAAGTAAAAAAAGAAGGCCTAGCCACCTAATTTTAACACAATGTCTTCATTGTAAATATGTATTTTTGCACAACTGTTGTGTTATGCAAGACTGTTCAATATGCTTTCTTTTTCATTACATGCCGTACGCCTTCTGACATAAAAATTGAAATTCAAAAATTAGGTATTGTTGCAGCCGCTGCTGTTGCAGCGGGCAGAAAAATTGACCTTTGTTCCCCAGGCAGAAAGTGCCATAAAACATTGCGTCTTCTTGAACCCTAGTTGGTGGCGGATAATTCACGCAACTCATCCGGCATTCACAGATAAATACAGCAGCGTGTGGACCATTTTTAGCCGAAGGCAGCTCATCTCATCAGGCCTTTTTCAGTCGAATGTATCGCCCAGTGTCAGTCCCTTCGGGATCCATCCCTCATTCATCTTTATAAAGGTGAGGCAATCTAGCCTTTTTTGACCTAGGCGACTTCTCTTCTCGGTGATAAAACCTCCTGCTGCACTGAAGGTCCTTTCTGACAGGACACTTGAAGCGGGGCAGGCCAGAACTTCAATTGCAAATTGGGATTGCTCAGGCCACAGGTCTAGCCTGCATACCCAGTAGTCAAGGGGTTCATCGCTCCTCAGAGTGTCGATATCTGCAGTTAAGGCGAGGTAGTCTGCTACCTGTCGGTCAAGTCGTTCTCTGAGGGTGGATCCCGAAGGGCTGATGCGATGCGTAGGACTGAAAAAGGTCCGCATGTCCTCCATCAACAACACGTCTTTTAAACGTCCTGTCCTTGCCGGCGTGGTCGTGGGAGGTGGATTACTTTCACCTCTTCCCCTGTTATATTGCCCTTGTGCTGTGACATCACCCATATATGCTGTGTAAAGCATACTTGTTAATTTGTTTTGGACCTGCTGCATCCTTTCTGACTTGCGGTAATTTGGTAACAAATCAGGCACTTTCTGCTTATACCGGGGGTCTAGTAGCGTGCACACCCAGTACAGGTCGTTCCCCTTCAGCCTTTTTATACGAGGGTCCTGCGACAGGCACGACAGCATGGAAGACCCCATTTGCACAAGGTTGGATGCCGAGCTAGTCATGTCCCGTTCCTCGTCCTCAGTGATCTCGCTGAAGATATGTTCTTCCCCCCAGCCACGTACAACACCACGGGTACCAGAGAGGTGACAACGAGCACCCTGGGATGCCTGTTGTGATTGGTCTTCCTCCTCCCCCTCAAAGCCACATTCCTCCTCTGACTCCTCTTCCTCACAATCCTCTTCCAGCGTTGCCGCAGGTCCAGCAAGCGATGCTGATAAGGCTGTTTCTGGTGGTGATGGTGAACACAACTCTTGCTCTTCCTCGTCACGCTCATCTACGGCCTGATCCAGCACTCTTCGCAGGGCACGCTCCAGGAAGAAAACAAATGGTATGATGTCGCTGATGGTGCCTTCGGTGCGACTGACAAGGTTTGTCACCTCCTCAAAAGGACGCATGAGCCTACATGCATTCCGCATGAGCGTCCAGTAATGTGGCAAAAAAAAATCCCCAGCTCTGCAGAGGCTGTCCTAGCACCCCGGTCATACAAATACTCGTTAATGGCTTTTTCTTGTTGGAGCAGGCGGTCGAACATTAGGAGTGTTGAATTCCAACGTGTGGGGCTGTCACAAATCAAGCGCCTCACTGGCATGTTTTTTCGCCGCTGGCTATCTGAAAAGTGCGCCATGGCCATGTAGGAACGCCTGAAATGGCCACACACCTTTCTGGCCTGCTTCAGGACGTCCTGTAAGCCTGGATACTTATGGACAAAGCGTTGTACAATCAGATTACACACATGTGCCATGCACGGCACATGCGTCAACTTGCCCAAATTCAATGCCGCCAACAAATTTTTTCCGTTGTCACAAACCACTTTGCCAATCTCTAGTTGGTGCGGAGTCAGCCATTGATCCACCTGTGCGTTCAGGGTGGACAGGAGTGCTGGCCCGGTGTGACTCTCTGCTTTCAGGCAAGTCAACCCCAAGACGGCATGACACTGCCATATCCGGGATGTAGAATAATATCTGGGGAGCTGGGGGGGTGCCGTTGATGTGGAGCAAGACGCAGCAGCGGAAGAGGACTCAGCTGAGGAGGTTATGGAAGAGGATGGAGTAGGAGGAGTAGAAGAGGTGGCAGCAGGCCTGCCTGCAAGTCGTGGCGGTGTCACCAACTCCTCTGCAGAGCCACGCATTCCATGCTTGGCAGGCGTCAGCAGGTTTACCCAATGCGCAGTGTAGGTGATATACCTGCCCTGACCATGCTTTGCAGACCAGGTATCAGTGGTCAGATGGACCCTTGCCCCAACACTGTGTGCCAGAGATGCCATTACTTCCTTTTGCACAATCGAGTACAGGTTGGGGATTGCCTTTTGGGCAAAGAAATTTCGGCGGGTACCTTCCACTGCGGTATCCCAATCGCTACAAATGAACGCCTCAGACTCCACCAGCTTGTATGGTAAAAGCTGGCGGGCTAAGAGTTCAGACAAGCCAGCTGTCAGACGCCAGGCAAGGGGGTGAATTTGTGGCATTGGCTTCTTACGCTCAAACATGCCCTTGACAGACACCTTACTGTGGGGAGATGAGCAGGAACAGCAAGAGGCGAGCAACGGAGTGGCGGATGGTTGAGAGGGGGCAAGGAGGAAAGCAGTGGTTGACGTGGATGAAGATGCTGGACCAGGAGGAGGATGGCGGTTTTGAGTTTGTTTGCTGCTTGTACTCATGTGTTGATCCCATTGGCGTTTGTGATGTGACATCATGTGCCTTCACAAAGCAGTTGTACCTAGGTGGGTGTTGAACTTCCCATGACTCTTTTGGCACAGGTTGCAAATGGCATTGCTGTTGTCAGAGGCAGACACACAAAAAAAATGCCACACTGCTGAGCTCTGTGGTGACGGTATTCTGGTGGTGGCAACAGCATGCGTTGATTGGTGTGCTGTCTGGCTGACCCCGGGTGCTGATGCTGTCTGACTGTGCCACTAGCTCGTTGCAATGACCTCCCTCTGCTTCCAACTCGTTTCCTCCTCCTCTCTGTCTCCCCATCTGAACTTTCCCTCTGTTCTTCTTCTCTTCTAGGGGGCACCCACGTGACATCCACGGACGCATTGTCATCATCATCACCCGCCTCACTTGTATATGACAACTGAACAAAGGAAGCAGCAGCGGGTACATCATCATCATCACATCGTACGTACATGTGTGTAATGCTGCCTGACTGAGACATATCCCTGTTATCTACATCCTCTGGCAATAATGGTTGCGCATCACTCATTTCTTCAAACTGATGTGTAAATAACTCTTCTGACTGATCAATTGAATCGGCTGTGGTACTAGTGTTGGTGGTGGCGGCAGGCGGGAGAGTGGTAACTTGAGAGGTGCCCGAAGCTAAGCTGGAGGATGATGGTGCGTCAATGTTACAAGCGGAAGCTGTAGAAGATTGGGTGTCCTTTGTTAGCCATTCAAATGCGTCCTCTGAACTTTTCAAGTTCAGGGTAACTGGCCACTGGGCATTATTGTAGAGCTAAAGGGATCACAGCACCATGACCATGACAGCCCCTGCGGCGTGTCCTACCTCTGCCTGTCATTTATTTTTTTAAATGTAGACTGCTGGTACCCCAAATAGTTTGGATTGGTTGAACTTGGCACAGTATATTTTAACATTATAAAAAGACATGTTCTGTAAACTAAATAAAAATCATATTAGGAGGTTGAGACAAAAAGAAACTGGATGGGGGGATACCGAGCAGAGCACACCATCTACAGCTCACTGGGAGACAAACTCATCCATTTCCCCAGTGGACAAAGCCAGGTGGTACTCTGCCCGGATACGGGAGCGCACCAGCATCCGGAACATGGCCTCAGGTGACAAGGGAACCCCCCTATCAAACACTGCTTCCTGGACTTATATATAGCCAACTTGGCTAATGCCAGGAGCAGGTTGACGAGGAGGTCCCTGGCCTTATTGCCCCGGGACACTGGGCGCCCAAAAATAAAAATGTGAGGGGAGAAATGCAGTCAGAACTGCAGGAGGAGGCCCCTCAAGAGTGACAAGAGGGGCTGCAGTCTGGCGCAACTAAAATAAATATAATACACGGACTCTCCCTTGCCACAGAATGGACAAGTGGAGGGAGAGTCCGTGAATGTAGCTAAGTACTCTCTCGTGCTCAGTGCACCATGGAGCACTCTCCAACTCAAGTCCCCGGTGGATCGTGGAACTAAACCAGAATAAAGTTGCCCTCGTCAGCTGGTTGGACCCGCCTCCAGATGGTATCTGGACGGGTCACGAGGGCAAGGAAGTGCACTGTATGGAGCACGAGAGAATATAAGCTCCTCCTCGGCATGCCGCGAAAGCATGCCGAGGTTATGTCCCTCAACCTCGAGAGGTTGGGGACAGGAGGAGCCTGAGGGGAAACACGGGGCTTGTGTCCAATGCAAACAGCCGGAGCAGGGGTGTTGAAAGGGGCATGTGGCACTCCGGCCTGCAAAGCCCCGCGAAGGAAGGTGCGCAAGTCGGGGGAAATGGCATCCCTAATCTCCTGGAGCAAGCGCCCTGAGACTTTGGGCATCACATATTCCAAACGGAGCGCAAGCTCCTGGGGTGACACCCAATCAGAATGCCTGTATTCCAGGAGATCCCCGACTCGGGTCATCCGTGCATGACGAAGACGGCGGATGATACTGGGGGACTGTAACATTGGAGCCCCCACTGCTGGATTAAATAGCAAGGGCTCCGTGAATATTTCATCCCCCAAAGGCACGGCCTGCCTGGTCACGGAGACCATGCTTTAGGCCTTGAGGGTTTCCTGGTAGTATGCCGGCAACACAGAGAGGTCTCTCCCAAACCCCTCGCACCTGATCAGAAATAATTTCCGGTCATACCCCAGGTTGCGCAACTGGCGATAAAAGCTGGATGCCAGTGCACACCACTGCGGAGAGGGATCTGCATATAGGTATCTCTGCAGGTACTGAAGGTGGAAGGTGGACAACTGGGAGCACACACAAACTACTCCCTGTCCACCCTCCACCAAAGGCAGACTTGCCACGCCTGCAGAGACCCAATGCCTTCCCATCCAGAGGAAATCTAACAAATTCCTCTGGATATTGGTGACAAACTCGGGGGTCGGACTTAGACAAATCAGCCGGTGCCAGATCTGAGAAGCCACCAGCTGATTCACCACTAGAGTCCGCCCCCTAAGGGAAAGCATTTTTGCTAGACCCCTCCATCGTCCCAGACGAGAGAGGACACTGCCCTCTAACTCCCTCCAGTTGTCTGGGACGAAAGCGTCCGCAGCGGACAGGTAGACCCCCAGATATTTAACGACATCTGCCTCCCACGCGATGTCATGAATCGTGGGAGGCAAAGAGTCTACCTGTAAATTACCCTCTAAAGGGCCTGTGCATTTGGACCAGTTGATCTGAGCGGAGGAGGCAGCTGAATATACCTCCTGGCACTGTTTTGCCAGCTCAAGATCAACTGGATCCTGGGCCACGAGGAGCACATCGTCAGCATAAGCTGAAAAGACAATCCGCATGTCTGGATCTTTAAGCACCAGCCCTGTGAGCCTTTTCCTCAGGAGGCAGAGGAAAGGCTCGATGGCCAGTGCATATAACTGTGCAGACAAGGGACATCCTTGACGCACCCCTCGTCCAAATACCAAAAGTGATGTAAAGGACCAATTGATTTTAAGTAAACACTCTGCATAGGCATACAGCGTTCTTATAAAGCCCACAAACTGTGGGCCAAAGCCGTACGCTTGCAGAGTGGCTATGAGGTAACCATGGTCCACCCTGTCAAACGCCTTCTCTTGATCTAAAGAGAGAAAGGCGAGTGACAGACCGGTCCTGCGAGAATAATGCAATAGATCCCGGACCAGAAAGATACTATCAAAGATAGTCCGGCCAGGGATCGCATAGGACTGGTCAGGGTGAACCAATTTTGCCAGCACAGACCCAAGTCTAAGCGAGATTGCTTTAGCTACAATCTTGTAGTCTGTGCTGAGCAGAGAGACCGGTCGCCAGTTCTTAATAAGCCGGAGATCCCCATTTTTGGGCAGCAGGGCAAGTACTGCCCTGCGAAAAGACAGGGGCATCTCCCCGGTCTCCAGGGCTTCCCCAAGGACCAGATGGAAATCAGGTCCCAGAGTCTCCCAGAAAAATTGGAAAAACTCTACAGTCAGTCCGTCCAGTCCCGGAGACTTCTCTCAGGACATGGCACGGAGAGCTTCAGAGAGCTCTTGAAAAGATAGTGGTATATCAAGCCGCTCTCTTACACCCTCACTGACTGTGGGGAGCCCCTCCCATAGCACCCTGCAGGCATCTGGAGAAATGGGATCTTTATAAAAGTTCCGGGCTCTGTCCCGGATACTCTCCGGATCTGTAAGGGGGGCATCGTCTTTATCTAGAAGACAGGTGATGTGCCTACTGTTACCCCCCTTTTTCTCCAGTGAGTAGAAAAGGCGCGAGCCGCAATCTAGATCTTTGAGAAAACCTAAGCGGCTACGCATGCATGCCCTCTTGGCCTGGTGTCATTCCAGGTCACAGAGGACACCCTTCCTCTCTACATACTCGCTCTGCAGGGATTGGTCCCTACAAGTGAACAGCCTCTGCTCCAGATGGAGTACCTCCCCCCGGAGTGACTCCAACTCAGCTTCGCGCTGCCCACTCGCACCCTTGGTATATTCCTGACACAGAAGTCGCAAATGAACATTGCCCACGTCCCACCACAGTTTTAACGTGGCAAAGTCCCCCTTGCAACCCCTCCAGTCAGTACAAAACTCCCTGATCAATGTCACGAGCCCCTGGTCCTTCAACAAAGCATTGTTGAAGTGCCAATGGGCGGCTCGTGGCGCTGTTGGCGTTAGCGCCACCGTCACAGACACACAGTTGTGGTCTGTGAACGGAGCCAGCCTAATGGCACAAGAACCGACTCTTGACATATAGTGACTAGATATATATAGTCTGTCGATCCGGGAGTGGGATACCAAACCTGCTCTCACCCTGACGTAGGTGAAACCGTCTGATGCCCCTGGGTTCTGCTCTCGCCAGATGTCCTCCAGGGAGAAGCGGGCGATGATCTCCCGCAGGGCTGACGCAGAAGGCGGGTATGGCTCTGGACCATTCAGGTCCAGAGCGTCGAGGGTGCAGTTGAAATCACCCCCGAGTACCAAACACTCATCTGCGTCAACCGTCTCCAAAAACTGGGACAGTCTGGCGAGGAACCTCACTCTCTCGGGCCCTCCAGCAGGGGCATAAATATTAACTAGGTTAATGATGCTACCCTGCTCTCGGACCCGGACGTGAATTAGATGGCCTGGGATAACAGCTTTCACAAGCAGCAGCTCTGGCTGAAAAGACTCTGAGAACAGGGTCACCACTCCACATGACGCCGATGTGAAGTGGCTGAAGAAGACCCTGCCTCTCCACTCCAGTTGCCACAAGGCCTCAGCCTCTGGAGTGGTGTGAGTTTCCTCACAGAGTACCCTACCTGATATAAATAGGAGAGTACCTGGAACCTGCGGAAACTGTCTTGACAGCCGTTTTTATTTTGCGTGCTGATGTGCAAAGCCCATCTGCGTGTCAGGAATTGTGAGTTCCTCAGCCCCTTGAGACTGCTGATAGGACACGCACATTTTATAGAATTTCTGGACGCGGAGATGCTCCGCAGTCCCAGAATTCTTGGCCCTAGTGCTGACCACTAGATATTGCTGGTCAGAGTGGAGAATAAACAACATATTCTTTCACCTCTCCAAGGCCAGCCGCACCTTCCTTTTCTTTTGTCCATGAAGGGTGCTCTCAAGGAATAGATCTATTTCCTTGACAGGGATAACCCACCCAGAATCTGATGTTCCTTCTAGTGGGTCACCCCTGGGCTCCTCTTGGCTGAGGGCTTTTATTCCATCCTCCCCGGCTGGAGTCAGTTTCCTCAGCTTTATTCTCAGGGACCCCCTCTTAGATGGTACAGAATAATAATTCAATGTAAATAATGGACCCTTGGATTGCTGCTGCACCCCTGTAGCTTCAGAAGTGCATTCAGGCGTAGCTGGCTGCACAGCAGTGGCTGGCATGGCTTCCTTAATGGAAGCCTTGGAGGCTTTATAATCCTTCTCTGCCAGTTCCACCCCTGCTTGCTCAGTTTGGATGGCACCGATGTTAGGGTCAGTGGACGGCTGAGGAGGGTAGACAGGCGCTCCCATGATGTTAACAGGAAAACCTGTTTTATCACCCTCCCCCATTTCCACTTCCCCTTGTGCCACATCCCCCCTGACAGACAAATCCATGTGGTCCTGAATGGGGGTCATGCCTATATTCCCCCCCTCCAGTAGTGACTCGGCCTGGGGCTCTAACAAAGCCCGAGGTACGTCACTAGAGAGTGACACTGGAGGAGGAGACTGACTGGTGCCCTTGAAGCTCAGCACCTCAGGGACACTGACCACCCATTTAGCAGGGGCTTTATTGGGACCCCCCTCGAAGGCCAGAGGCAGAACCTGATCTTTCTTTTCTACCCCTGCCTCACTTGGGAGACCCTCTTGCCCCTGCTTTTCCTCCAGACCCTTTTCCACATTAACCCCTATAGGGTCTGGAGAGAGAGATGTGTGGTCTGGCACCGGCTGGCTGAGCTTAATAACCGGGCCAGACAATGTCACCGGATGAGGAGGAGATGTTTTGTTCCTCTTCTTGCTTTTAGAGGGAGGTGCTCCAGTATAGAGCACTTCCCACTTATCAGCAACCTCCCTGTTGGTTTTATGCTTCCTCTTCCTGGGGACGTCACTCCTGGAAGAGGAGCTGCCACTAGATGCCTCCCCTGCAGAGGGCTTATCATCCCTCTGCTTACACCGTGCCCCCACACTAACTGATGTAATTATGGTGGGGGCAGATTGGGACTTGGGAGAAGCAGCTGTGACACTGGGAGGACCGGTGACACTCTTCCCCTTTTTCCCCGTGTCTGCAGTTTTTTTGGGGAAGAAGGGGGTTTGGAGGCCGTGGTGGTGGCTTGAGGAACGGCCTCCTTGCCTGAGCTCTGTGGGGGGGCTATGACCCTTGAGGTCCCCGCTGTTATGGGCTCAGCGGGGATGGTTGCTGTACTGGCGGAGGTGCCATTTGCTGGGGCTGGTGCATGATGCTTTACATTTGGACAATTCCTACGTGTATGCCCCAACCCCTTGCAATGATAGCACTGCACCTCCGTAGTGCTGTAAAAAATCCTGTACAGCACCCCCTCAAATTGAACCCCAAAAGACCCCTTGATGTTTTCTGCGCCCTGAGGCAGGCACATTTGTACCTGCCTCTTGAAAGAGAGCACATGACGAAGTGCTCTCTCTCTGCACCCCAGGGGAATTTTTATAAATGGTGTTTTTACTTCCCCTAGGGTTAGCAGGTGGGGGCGCAGGAGGGAGTCTGGTAGGAAGGGGGACACATTAGAGAGTGTTACTTTTGTGCACAAACCTTCCAGGTGTTCTATTGGGACATATAATCCCCCCACTGTGATGCCTCTCTGTATAAGAATGTGAGCAGCAGCCAGCGTACGGGTAAAGAAAACTACTTTCCCGTACATTTTGCTGGCTGCTACTATAACAGAGGGGCTGATGACATTACCTGCAGCACGCAGATAGATATCAATGCTGTAGACCCCAGACATCTGACATTTAACCCCATGTTTCCTGGTGATCTGCCCCTCAGCCCCAGCGGTGGTATTATGGGGCCAGGTATTAGCCACAGGGGTAGGTCTGCTGGCCCATTATTCCTCCTTTTGACCCCTGAGGCTTCATAGTTGTCTTATCCCTCATGTTTAGACCCTTTTTTTTTTTTTTAGTTTATTTGTTTTATTTATTTTTATTTTTTGTTTTATGATTTTCTATTGTTTTCTTTTTAAAAATATATAAGTGTGAAAAAGAAACAAAAAGACAAAACTAAGGGAGAGAGAGAGATAATGCTTGGCAGTGGAAGGGTTAATGGCCTGTTGCAAGGTGGCTATTTGCAACAACACAGAGAACACAGAGGCTTTTTAACCCCTCTGTGTCTCTGTGTCAGATGTTAAAAAAAGCCTTTTCAACAAAAATTCTAATTGTTTGCCCCCCCACTGCCTACAAAGATGTGACTTGTCTTCTCTCCCCCCAAAACATAAAACCCAACACCAAACAAACAAAACTTTAACAAAACCTAAAAAACTTTAAAAAAATTAAAAAGCTCCAGGAGTGAAGGTGAAGTGCTAAGGGATGGGTGTGGCAAAGTATCCAGGAGACAGCTCACTCTCCTGGGATAGAGAGCTGAGCCTGACTCCCAGAGAACTAAAACTTAAATTAAACTAAGAAAAATACCACAAAAACTCCCAAAAATGAACAACACCGTGCACAAAGTGCTTATAAACAGAAAGGTGTTAAAATAAAACTTGTATTTGAGGGACTAAGACCCTAAAAAGCCTTTTGTTTAGAGCTCAAGCATGCACACAACATGCTCTCTGAGAACTTGGCACAGTCCTTGTAAGCCTGACACACACACTGGCTAGCGGTCAGGCAAATGAACTTTGATTGGCGGTCAGGCAAATTAACTTAGATTTAACAAAATAAAAGTTTTGTTTTTTTAAAAGTAGACAACCAGTAAAGAAGATTGTATTGGTTGCACTGTGCACACACAGTATAAGCTGTGATCCTGACACACACACTGGCTAGCGGTCAGGCAAATGAACTTAGATTGGCGGTCAGGCAAATGAACTTAGATTTGCGGTCAGGCAAATGAACTTAGATTTAATAAAATAAAATTATTGGTTTTTTAAATGTGGACTGCTGGTACCCCAACTAGATTAGATTAGTTGAACTTGGCACAGTACTTGTAAGCCTGACACACACACCGGCTAGAGGTCAGGCAAATGAACTTTGATTGGCGGTCAGGCAAATGAACTTTGATTGGCGGTCAGGTAAATTAACTTAGATTTAACAAAATATAAGTTTCGTTTTTTTAAAAGTAGACAACTAGTAAACAAGATTGTATTGGTTGCACTGTGCACACACAGTATAAGCTGTAAGCCTGACACACACACTGGCTAGCGGTCAGGCAAATGAACTTAGATTGGCGGTCATTCAAATGAACTTAGAGTTAATAAAATAAAATTATTGTTTTTTTAAATGTGGACTGCTGGTACCCTAACTAGATTGGATTGGTTGAACTTGGCACAGTACTTGTAAGCCTGACACGCACACTGGCTAGCGGTCAGGCAAATGAACTTTGATTGGCGCTCAGGCAAATGAACTTAGATTTAACAAAATAAGTTTTGGTTTTTAAAAAGTAGAAAACTCGTAAACAAGATTGTATAGGTTGCACTGCGCACACACAGTATAAGCTGTGAGCCTGACACACACACTTGCTAGCAGGGGCTAGCAGGGAGACAGGCAAATGAAGTTAGGTTACACAGAAAAACCAACCAAAAAAAAATGATGTTATAGCCCTAAAAAGTTTTTTTTGGGGTGCGGTGTTTACAGCAGAGATCTGATGAGTCCTTCAGTACTGCACTGGACACTAAATAAACTTGCCTAGCTATTGATTTCCCTTTTCAATCAGCATCACCTACACTCTACCTCCTCTCAGTAATACTGCAAGTTAGGTATGATTCCAAAATGGCTGCTGTCAATGAGTTAGAAGGCTCTGGAAGGTAGTGTATGCTGCTGATTGGCTGGAATGTGTCTGCTGACTGTGACATGCAGGGTCAAAGTTTGCTCAATGATAAAGTGTAGGGGGCGGGTCGAATCGCGCATATGTTCGCTGTTCGCTGCGAACGCGAACATGCTATGTTCGCCGGGAACAGTCCGCCGGCGAACTATTCGCAACATCTCTAATAAAGTGTCATCTAATTACCATCATTATTTATATGTTTTTATCTTCACATAACAATACTACAAAGAAAAGCCTTTAGATATCACTACTTGGTAATTGTTCTCAACATTGGAAATCATTTCCAACTATTACTCATTGTTTAGGAGTTGAGCCAAAAGAGTTAAAATCATGGACTGGTTGGTCTATTGGGTTTCTGGCCTCTGTGGACTTGCTTCCAATAAACTAATGTCATCTCTTGGTTTTTGTACCAACTGGGACATGTCTAAGTCTGAAAAATATAATGAAACCTATGGGCTTTAGACCCTCTAGAGATGATTCCAAATGATTAAACCTCTAGTCTTACCATAGATAGAGAGCTATAAAATGTATGTACCTGTGGATCAGACTCTCTTCTTTTCTACTATTCATGCTGCCACACAATACCAACACCACCTGTAATACTCTATGAGTTTCCAAAGAAAATATTTTTCATAGACGAATATAAAATCAAGGAATTTGTAGATAAGATGTGTCTGATGGAAATATTGGGCCCTATTAAATTCTCCCTCGTAGTTCTCTCGGTGCTCGCAAAAGGCAGTTTTCCTGCTGTTTGCGAGAACCGAATCTCTCGCAGCCTGCTTTACGATATGACTGCGAGAAAATGGCCGAGAATAGGCTCCGAGAGAGCTACGTAGCCTTAAATCTATGCACGAGTCTCGCATATCGTAAGAATCCCTACGTGGACAAAAAGTCCACGCAAGGGATCCGAAAGCCTCTACGTGCTGCCTCGGAACAGCCCGAGACAGCAGCGTGAGGCTCCCCCCCTGCACCCTATACACATCCCCATGCTGCAGGGGTCTCTATCAGGACCCCTGCAGCACCCCCACATTAACCCCTTGCAGCGGGGGTCCCCGATCTGCATAGATCAGGCCCCCCGCTGCATTTAAAACTTTTAAATTCCCCGCCGCGGCTCCTTAAAGGGACCGCGGCACACTATTAGCCAATCCCGGCCGCGGCACTTAAAATTAACCCCCCTCTATGCTGGGGGTCCCCATCGGGACCCCCGAAGTGTCCCCACATAAACCCATTGCAGGGGGGGTCCCCGATCTGCATAGATCAGGCCCCCCGCTGCATTTAAAACTTTTAAATTCCCCGCCGCGGCTCCTTAAAGGGACCGCGGCACACTATTAGCCAATCCCGGCCGCGGCACTTAAAATTAACCCCCCTCTATGCTGGGGGTCCCCATCGGGACCCCCGAAGTGTCCCCATATAAACCCCCTGCAGCGGGGGGCCCCGATCGGCACCGATCGTGACCCTGCTGCAATTCAATTTTAAATTTCCCGCCTCGCGGGTCCTCAAAGGACCGTAAAGGTCCTGAAAGGACTCGCACTAAAAATAATAACCCCAGGCAACTATAATTACCCCATTAACTCATGATGGTCAATCCAGACCACCATAAGGCCTAAATTAACCCATTAACTCATGGTGGTCAATCCAGACCACCATAAGACCTAAATTAACCCATTAACTCATGATGGTCAATCCAGACCACCATAAGGCCTAAATTAACCCATTAACTCATGGTGGTCAATCCAGACCACCATAAGACCTAAATTAACCCATTAACTCATGATGGTCAATCCAGACCAGCATAAGGCCTAAATTAACCCATTAACTCATGATGGTCAATACAGACCAGCATAAGGCTCTATTTAACCCCATCAGTCCCATAAGGGTATATTATTACCATTATGGGCCTGTTACAACCCAACATTAACCACATAAGTGCCATGATGGTCCTCAAGGACCATCATGACACTAACTACAAACACTACACTATAACCCCCAATAAACCATTTAATCTAAACTAACCCCCCTCTACACTAATCTATTAACACTTACACTACCTACCTACACTACCTACCCCCTAATAAACCTCCCCAACACTCTAATTACAAAAAACAAAAAACCTACAGTACAAAAAACAAAAAAACCTACAGTACAGAAAACAAAAAACAATTACAACCCCACCCCCCACTACAGAAAACAAAAAAATACATTACAACCCCACCCCCCACTACAGAAAATAAAAAAATTACACACCTGAAAAGGAAAGACAGATAAACACAATACAATACATACATATAATACATTAAATACATTACATACAATACATGACATTACATATAATATATTAAATATAATATATTAAATATAATATATTACATATAATATATTACATATAGTCCTAATCAAATACCCCCTATCTATCTAACATACAATCTATTTAATTTAAAATAAATCCTAACTATATCAAATACATCCCCCTATCTATCTAATATACAAAAAATCCTAACTACATACACAGACCCTTATTCTAAAATAAAATAAAATAATTACAGTCCTAACTACATACACAGACCCTAATTCTAAGCTAAAATCAATAAATTAAGACCACTTACCTTTAAGATGTTGCTTCAGATCACTAACCTATGGGTCAAACAAAAAAAAAAATTAGTACAAAACATTAACATCAAATAAATAAACATTATATACATTCTACATATTCAACTCACCTTTACAGCATGTCCAGTCACTGTTAAGCTCTTCCGGCGCGGCCCTGTTAAAAAAAAAAAACACAATACATGAATACATGAATACAATATATAAACAATAAATAAAATACACAAATAAACATCTAAATATACATTTAACTTACCTCCCCGCGATGTCCCCGGCCTTCTCTCCTTCAGCCCCGGCTGGGCCGCGGAACCATCCGCGCTCTAAAAAAAAAAAAGAAAAAAAACTAACGGAGGTCTGCACTGGCAGACCTCCCCGACGCTACTGAACCTCCCGGAGTCGTTTCCGGGAGGAAATTGGCATTGGCGGCTTGTGATTGGCTGAAAAAGCTGTCTATCAATTTCAGCCAATCAAAAGTCGTCAATGTGTGAGCCAATCAGGATGGGATACACCCCAATATCCCACCCTGATTGGCTAAAACACTTGTCTATCTTTATGGGAACCAATCACAACGCTCAGATGCCTTCAGCCAATCACTATGGGATACACCCCCACGGAGTGATTGGTAGAAGACATCTGCGCATCCTGATTGGCTCCTACATTGACGACTTTTGATTGGCTGACAGCTTTTTCATGTTAGATAGATAGGGGGTATTTGATTAGGACTATATGTAATATATTATATGTAATATATTATATTTAATATATTATATTTAATATATTATATGTAATGTCATGTATTGTATGTAATGTATGTAATGTATTATATGTAATATATTATATTTAATATATTATATTTAATATATTATATGTAATGTCATGTATTGTATGTAATGTATGTAATGTATTATATGTAATATATTATATTTAATATATTATATTTAATATATTATATGTAATGTCATGTATTGTATGTAATGTATGTAATGTATTATATGTATTATTGTATTGTGTTTATCTGTCTTTCCTTTTCAGGTGTGTAATTTTTTTTTTTTCTGTACTGTAGGTTTTTTTGTTTTTTGTACTGTAGGTTTTTTGTTTTCTGTGCTGTAGGTTTATTGTTTTTTGTAATTAGAGTGTTGGGGAGGTTTATTAGGGGGTAGGTAGTGTAGGTAGGTAGTGTAAGTGTTAAAAGATTAGTGTAGAGGGGGGTTAGTTTAGATTAAATGGTTTATTGGGGGTTATAGTGTAGTGTTTGTAGTTAGTGTCATGATGGTCCTTGAGGACCATCATGGCACTTATGTGGTTAATGTTGGGTTGTAACAGGCCCATAATGGTAATAATATACCCTTATGGGACTGATGGGGTTAAATAGAGCCTTATGGTGGTCTGTATTGACCACCATGAGTTAATGGGTTAATTTAGGCCTTATGGTGGTCTGGATTGACCATCATGAGTTAATGGGGTAATTATAGTTGCCTGGGGTTATTATTTTTAGTGCGAGTCCTTTCAGGACCTTTACGGTCCTTTGAGGACCCGCGAGGCGGGAAATTTAAAATTGAATTGCAGCAGGGTCACGATCGGTGCCGATCGGGGCCCCCCGCTGCAGGGGGTTTATATGGGGACACTTCGGGGGTCCCGATGGGGACCCCCAGCATAGAGGGGGGTTAATTTTAAGTGCCGCGGCCGGGATTGGCTAATAGTGTGCCGCGGCCCCTTTAAGGAGCCGCGGCGGGGAATTTAAAAGTTTTAAATGCAGCGGGGGCCTGATCAGTGCCGATCGGGGACCCCCGCTGCAAGGGGTTAATGTGTGGGGGCTGCGGGGGTTCCTATGGACCCCTGCAGCAAGGTGTTCATGTGAGGACACTTCGGGGTCCCGACAGGGACCCCCGCATTGAGGGGGGGTTCATTTTAGGTGCCTGGGGGGGGTTTGGAGTACCCCCCACGGCAATGCTTATGTGGGGGACTGCCGCGGAGGTCCCTTTTAGGACCCCCGCAGCACTTGATGAGGAGTGGGAGCCTGCGATATCATCTCGCAGGCTGTCACTCCTCATGTACATTTACGCAGTGTAGATACGTACGGCCCTGCTGCGTAGCTCATACGTTGCTCGCAGCAGGGCTAATTTAATAGCATTGTAAGTTAGAGAAACTTTGCAGTACGTAGGGCTTAAGTAGAAGCCTCTTATTTACGAGGCTGGAATTTAATAGGGCCCATTATTTGTATATTATTGGTCCTGTGGAAAATCAAGGAATTTTTTTATAAGTTGTTTCCAATGGATATATTCTTCATACATGCTTTTTAAACTTTTGAGAACCTCAACTGTTTCTTCTTCAAGGTTATTCTAACACATTGGCAATCTAGAAGATTTCTATTTCTGAAATATATACTCCTGTCATTACAAGACGCTTCATACAAGTAAAAGGCTATACCCCTCTGTACGATACTAAGGAAAAAGAGAAAGCCATCAGAGTTTCTAAAGCTCAGTTGACCCTCAAAAAATATCATATACTACAACCTACATAAGAGAATAATAAATACAGCAACAACGTGAAGATGTGAGTACATATTTCTGTCTCAAGTTTTTTAACCATTACACTTTACAGAACATTGTAATCCCACAGTGTAGGTGATAACAATATTTGTTAGATCACATTTCAATAATAATAATAATAATCAGGTATGCTGGATCTTCTCTCTTGGGTTTATTCTAACACTTCTACTGATAGCATATTATACTTATCTACTACCCTTCCTGTAACAGTGTAGTTTCCATGTTGCCCTTGAATCCTCCGCCTTATACCTTCAAATCATATCCTCTTCTTCTGGAAGACACTTCCCTCGTTCCTGAACATTAGTAAATCCTCTAATATATTTACAGGATTCTCTCACATCTCCCCACTCACTTCTGTACCATAAGCTTTACATATTCTGGTCATAAAGTATTTTATTATAAATATTACTTTGTAGACCATGATAATGTTTTGACTTTTTTCTCAGCATTTAGACTCATAGAGATATGGAGAAAGAAAACCAGACGAAGGTCCTAAACTTCATACTGATAGGGATTACAGACAATTCAGATCTTCAGACTCCGATATTCCTTGTAATGCTTCTTGTTTATCTCTTCACACTTGGTGGTAATATGACCATTCTTCTACTGGTTTCCCTGGATCCTCATCTGCACACTCCTATGTACTTCTTCTTGGGGAACTTGTCAGTCATAGACATGTCCACCACTACCGTCAGTCTACATAAGATCTTCTCTTCCTACATATCAGGGGATAACACCATTTCTTTCTTTGCCTGCATGACTCAGGTGTTTATGTTTTCTTCATTCACTATTGATGAGTTGCTTATCCTTACGGCCATGAGTTATGACCGATATGTGGCCATTTGTAAACCATTACACTATTTAGTGATCATGAGCACTCCAGTCTGCGTTGCTTTGGCCATTGTCTGTTGGTTGCTTGGTTTTGTAGCCGTCACACCTCATCTTGTCATATTGCCCAGTTACACCTGCTATAGATCCAATATCATCAACCACTTCTACTGTGACCTTGTCCCTCTTATGAAGCTCACATGCAATGATACAGCGACAATGGAGATAATAATTGTCATGGTAGGACTTCTTTTTGGTTGCTCTCCATTTTTTCTAACTATCTGCTCCTATGTTTTCATTATTACCACCATCCTGAAAATCCGCTCCAGCACCGGGAGACAGAAAGCCTTCTACACATGTTCCTCACACCTCACTGTCGTTGTTCTTCTCTTCATAACTCTGTTCTGTTTATACTTTAGTCCAACCTCAACGGGAAATATGGCATTTACAAAAATATTCTCCCTAATTAACACAGTTGCCGTCCCTGTACTAAATCCTCTAATTTACAGCCTGAAAAATAAAGATGTGAAGTCAGCACTTAGACTGCAACTAAGATCTTGTGAAGACACCAGATTTACCTTAAAAAAAGATAAAGAGTGAAAAAGTTCTATTGAAAATGTGTTTTCCTTCTTGAAATTGTTGAATAATGTATAGAGCTATAACCTTTTCTTGTTAGGGGTTTTAGACTGCCCCCTAATCCATAATGAGGGGCACTGGCCAATGGCTATACTTACACCCAGATGGACACAATGAGAAAGGACGTCTTATATTTTGTACAATATATTTATATATTAAATATACCTTGTTTCCATCCATGTGTTAAGTGGTTTTGTAGCCGTCACACCTCATCTTGTCATATTGTCCAGTTACACCTGCTATAGATCCAATATCATCAACCACTTCTACTGTGACATTGTCCCTCTTATGAAGCTCACATGCAATGATACAACTACAATGGAGATAGTAATTGTTATGGAAGGACTGCTTTTGGGTTGCTCTCCATTTTTTCTAACTATGTGCTCCTATATTTTCATTATTACCACCATCCTGAAGATCCGTTCCAGTACTGGGAGACAGAAAGCCTTCTACACATGTTCCTCACACCTCACTGTCGTTGTTCTTCTCTTTATAACTCTGTTCTGTTTATACCTGAGACCACCCTCAATGGGGGATATGACATTTATAAAAATATTCTCTCTAATTAACACAGTTTCCGTCCCTGTACTAAATCCTCTAATTTACAGCCGGAAAAATAAAGATGTGAAGTCAGCACTTAGACGGCAACTTAGATGTTGTGAAGACACCAGTGGCCATACTTACACCCAGATAGACACAATGAGAAATATATACAATATATGTATACTAGCTACTTGCACATCAAAAATGATGGCAAGATGAGCACCATCGCCCTGCTGTCTCTCTTTTCCCCCCTCTTCCCCTTCTGTGTCTCTCTCCCCCCTTTTTCCCTGCTGTCACTCTCTCCCCCTCTTTCCCTGCTGCCTCTCTATCCCCCCTCTTTCCCTGCTGTCTCTCTCTCCCCCCCTCTTTCCCTGCTGTCTCTCTACCCCCACCTCTTTCCCTGCTGTCTCTCTACCCCTCCCCCCTTTCCCTGCTTTCTCTCTCTTTCTTCCCCCCTTCACCTGCTGCGACTCTCTCCCCCTCTTCCCCTGCTCCGACTCTCTCCCCCTCTTCCCCTGCTGTCACTCTCTCCCCCCTCTTCCCCTGCTGTCACTCTCTCCCCCCTCATCCCCTGCTGTCACTCTCTCCCCCCTCATCCCCTGCTGTCACTCTCTCCCCCCTCTTCCCCTGCTGTCTCTCTCTTTCATCCCCCCTCTTCCCCTGCTGTCATTCTCTCCCCCTCTTTCCCTGCTGTCACTCTCTCCCCCTTTCCCTGCTGTCTCTCTCTTTCTTCCCCTGCCTTCACTCTCCCCTCTTTCCCTGCTGTCTCTCTCTCTCGTAGTAGTGTGTGCACTCTTGTATATGTCGCCATTGTGCTGCTAGATGGTGCTTGTGGCCTCCATGCTCAGTCCCTGGTATGTTCCTGCTCTGTGACAGTGCCCCCTAGTTGTGGGAGGAGGGAGCGTACTGATGGAGAGGAGTCCTGTGCCTAATGCGAGCCTTGCGATGAGGATGTGGTGCGCAGGCTGTGTTGATGGTGATCAATGTGGTATGTTTTGCGAGACTCGCATTGCGTGGATGGGGGGTCAATGTGGTGCGAGCCTCCCATGTGGCCTATGTCCATCCATCCTAAATGCCCCTCAACTGTTCGCCTTGCATCCCGGGGGTGATGGACAACAACTGACTGCCTGCTGCTCATCTCTCCCCAGCAGGCGTCTTCTTGCTGTGGCCGTCACGTCATTAGCATATGCCAGGCACAGCAAGAAGAGGCCTGCTGGGGAGGGAACAGCAGGCGGTCATCCGACACTGGAGGTTAGTGGAGAGGGGGAACGGGACGAGGAGGATAAGGGGGAAGGATGAGGGGCAGGAGGGAAGATGAGGGGGGAGGAGGGAGAATGAGAAGAAGGAAGGATAATGAGGGGCATGAGGGAGAATGAGGGGCAGGAGGGAGGATGAGGGGAAGGAAGTTGTCAAACTGCCAGTTGTCCTCCCGCAACTGCGGGCCTAAATGCGATCTCGGAAGGCTTCCATGCCTCAACGGCTCGCCTTGCTTCGCAAGGCTTGCAAGAATGACGACAGCTCCCAGTTTGACAATTAAAATAGGTGATATTAAATATCCCTTGTTTCCATCCATGGAAAGGCATGTGGGGGCAAAGTGTAAGGGTTAATAAAACATTGTATGGAAAATTACTTTTCCCCTTGTATCCCATCATTTTTGGTCAATAATAATGTAATGTTGATATCCAGATAAAACACAAAATCTAAATACAATATGACCTGATAGTAGATGACTTTTAAATAATTATTTAAATAAACAAAAAAAAAAGAAAGAAAAAAAAAAGAAAGAAAATTTGGACTCTTTCCTAATTAATGCTAATTACACTTAACACTAATCCTTCTTTCTTTGTGGTAAGTGTAGAAATCAGTAATGCTGGAATATAATCACAGATCATTACCATCAAATACCCAATGCCAGCAAACAGTAACCAAGATATCACATATACTAAGGCTCATTATATCTAAATACTCCCAAAATCATACACTTTTTCTCTATATGACCAATTTCTTCCACCTCTCTTGTTACAGACTTCAAGACTATCCTCATGCTACAGCTACACTTTAGACTTTCTTACTTTGTATTAAGAGCTTTAACGGCCCACTAAAATGTATCAGTTCAAAAAATGTTTCACTTACAACCATAAGGTACACATCAAATATCAAATGTGGTCAACTGGCTCATAAATACGGCCTATGAGAGATGGACAACTCCATTCCTACAGCCTACTGACTCGATCACTGTCTATCATGGACTTTTTCACCCTCTAGTCTCACACTTCCTATTATATCATCTAGATCAGAGTCAGCAGCCTACAGAATTAATACAAAAAATTTACCATAAGTGATATTGAGTAGAACTCGGTTGATGAGCCAAGGTTGGGAATTAAGCAGTAGTCAATTGTAATGAAGGACATTTAATAAAATTGTCATATAATTTAGATGATTTGATAGGAGTGTAGGTAAAACGGAAGTGTGACTTAATCCAATTGGGTCAGAAAATGTGAGAAATCTTGAAATCAATGTTTGTGTTTTGAAGATTAGATTAAGTTGGGTAGTGGTGTATTGGATATATGCGAGTTTAGTTTGATGGGAAGAGAACAAGAAGTACAATGTGGTGAATATAATGAGATGGGGCTGTAATGTTGGTGTTTTGATTACATGGGATGAGGTGGCATCTCAGGAACGTGTTCAGCCTAAAATATTTAAATATGCAATGTACACTGGGAAATCCAGTACGGAAAAGCAAAAGCAAGGATTAAACTAAAGGAGAAGATGTCCACTCTAGTGCATTTCATATAAGATTGTTATTCTTATGTATGCATATGTTTAATTTACATATAGTAATAGTTCTGTCACATATAGAAAATATATTTTAAATATTAATATGTTCTACTAACACTCAATACATTAAATTAGAGCAATTTTAGGAAGGTTTGGAACCCAAGCTCTGAAAACTTGCCTAACTCCACCTAGACTATAAGCTCTTTGTATCTGGATCCTGATCTGAATTGTTATTCTGTATATCTCTGTTTTATACACCCAATCACAGGAGGTACTCTAATATTTCCATATCTGAATCACAATCACTAGGCCGAAAGGATAAATATTGGAGAATGGATAATATTAAACATTTTTAATGTTTTCTAAATATCACATTTTTTATTTTTTTTTTATTTCATTTTAAATTTTTCAAAATTCAAAAGTTACATAAAAAGACAATACAAAAATTCATAATTAATTTAATTCACAAGTGTTTGTATTAGTTGTTACAAATGTGTTCATTTTAGTCAGGCTTTATTCTTAGTTAGATTTAGAGGTGAAAAATGAAGAATTCTAAAGAAGAAGATCAAAGTAAGGAAGAGGAAACGAGGAGGGAGACCTTGGCACACCATATTTATATTTATACTTATGCTGAGACTGCCCTAAGTCCAAAGGGTCCACTTTGTAGCTATCTTCTTGGAGTATTAATAATAATACTAATTTTCTTATATTCAATAGATTCTAAACAGATATAAAAAAGGATAAATTCTGATGCTATTTGTAATTTACCATTTGTGATTAATGATAGTTGTTTAATACATTCTCTCCATTGTTTTTTGTATTTTAGGGCATGTCCACCACATATGTTCATGACTTCCCCTTTCATTACATCCTCTCCAACACTCTCCAGAGTTTTGACCAAATTTTCAGGGGTTAAATGCCACCTTTGTACTAGTTTAAAATATGTTTCTCTCAATGGAACACAGATTATAATAATGTCTGTTATTTCAAAAGCTTTAAACCATGTTTTAATTTCAGAATCTAAAACAAAGGCTTTTGCCCATTTTATTATCCGGATTGTCTTATTATTAAATTTTAGATGTTTTATAATTTTAATACAAAATACAGGTTTTCAAATTCCGAGAGATCATTGTCACTTTTTCAGAAAATCCAAATTTCTGTAAAATATTCTTAATTTTAAGCTATTGTAACCATTGTTCTCTCTGAAGATTATTTGCCTGAACCAGAGATTAAAAAGTTCTCAGCACAGAGTATTTATATAATCACAAGCAAAGTTGAGGCCTCATTGATCCCAGTCTAGCTTATTTGTCGGAAATTTGTATGTAATGTGTTTAAAGGTGTAATTGGCGAAGGAAACTCAATAAGATTTAATTGTGAATAAATTCTGTGCCATTGTGTGTTCAAAGTTCTAACCACCAAAGGTAGCTTACTAGTTATCTTTTTGTCCGCCATTTTATTCCAAATTAGCCCATTTAACTGAAATCCTTCAGAAAGAGTATTTTTGATCTCCCCAAAAAATTTATTTTTTCTATACATATAGAAAACTTCAGAATATGGGTCAGTGATATGGCTCTATGATATTCAAATACATTCAGAGAGGATAAACCTCCTTTCACAAAGTCTCTTGATACTATGTACCTATTCAAACGAGGTTGTTTATCTCTATAAATTAATTTTTCTATTAATCTTTAAAATATTTTTAATTGATAACACGGGGATACATCTTAATGGTAGCAATTCTGCCTGACCATGTTAAGTTAAATTTCTTCCACCCTGATAGAAGATTAGAATTTTTATAGATAATTGAGTGTAAATTTTCTTTTGGTAAGTTATTTAAATTGGATGTAAATTGAATCCCCAAATGCGAAAAATAATTGTTGCCAGTTATACCAAAACAATCTCTTTTAATGTGTTAAGGGTTTTCCTATAACTATTCATAGGTAACACTACCGATTTAGATTCATTTTATAGTAGGAAACAAAACTATATTCATTTATTATTTCTTTTAATTTAGACAAGGACGACATTGTGTCAGTTACAGTAATCACAAGGTCAACTGCAAAAACTGTAACTTTATTTTGCAGATGGTTAGCAGGGATACCCTTGCCCCCGTTTGAGCTTCTAATTAGTTCTACTAGTGGGTTTATTACCATTGCAAAGATCAAAGGGGATAAAGGGCATCACTGCCTAGTTCCATTGGAAATTTTGAATGATTCAGAGCTAAACCCAATACCAGAGATAAAGTCATACATAATGCTTTTACTGTGTAACTTCCAAATCTGCCCAAACCAAATTTGTTTAAAAACAGCTTCTATAAAAAGTTGACCCTACTAAATGCTTTTTCAGCATCTATAGAAAGGGTGACAACTGGGATCCCGTTTATGATTGGCATGAGTGAATAAATCCATACATTTTCGGATATTATCTGGGGCATGCCTGTTTTTAATAAATCATGTTTGATCATTGTTTATCAAATTTCGAATCAACAAATTTAACCTTGCAGCTAAAATAGAAGCGTAGATATTAATATCAGAATTTAATAATGATATTGGGCGGTAATTCAAAACATTTGTTGGATCTTTGTCCAGCTTAGGGATTGTCACTATTGCAGCTTATAGTATCTCTGCTGGTGCTTTCCCTATATACCATACACACAATCACAGGAGGTCCTCTAATATTTCCATATCTGAATCACAATCACTAGGCCGAAAATAGATATATAGGAGAATGGAAAATATTAAACATTTTTTAATGTTTTCTAAATATCAAATTTATATGCTACTATTGCAGCATATAGTATCTCTGCTGGTGCTTTCCCTATATCTTTTATTTCAATATGTAAAAACTTTAAATATTTAATAACCTCATTTTCTAAAATCTTATAATAACAGTTGGGAAATGCAATCATTAAT
The DNA here is from genome assembly GCA_027410445.1 of Discoglossus pictus. Classification (NCBI taxonomy): domain Eukaryota; kingdom Metazoa; phylum Chordata; class Amphibia; order Anura; family Alytidae; genus Discoglossus; species Discoglossus pictus. The sequence continues at coordinate 5,159 of JAPZIH010000695.1, read as the reverse complement.
TTCTTTCTCTGATATTTCTTTCTCAAGTGTTGTTAACTGTTCTTCTGTGATTTTGGGGAGGTTTATTTTATTTAAAAACTCCCTTATCTGTGATTTAGTTGCTTTAATGAAACCAGATTTTCCCTCCAGTGCAATGAACTGTAATATTCTGAAAAAATACCATCACAACATTTCTGTAGGTTTTAGATGTGTTTTCCCATTTGTATCTAATAATTTATCTATTCTTTTATTGGAAATGTTTTAATTTAGTTGATTTGCCAACATTTTACATTTTATTATCAACCCATTTTTGAGGGATTTTTTTAAATCTGTGCTGTAACTGGGAATTTTTTAAAGCATATTCCATTTTAGTAGAATTTGTATTTAATTGCTGAATTTCGTTCAAATAAATAAAGACGTGTTTCAATGATTTGCCGCTTGATTTTTATTTTATGCGCTGACCATGCTTTTAAAATGCCTCTAATAACGGCTTTATGAGAGTTCCATAATATCTTTGGATGAGACTGACTTCTCATTTAACTCAAAGAATTGTGACATTTCTAACTTCAATTTCTCTCCATCCTCCCTTGATTTAAAGAGAATTGGGTTTTTAAGCTAAATTTTTAGTTTTGTGAAACTTCTCTGGATTATTTTGGATCAATAATATGCAAGCATGATCCGATATAGTAATTGGATAGATTTCAGTAGAAAACATTTTTTGCACCATTTCTTGATCCATTAGAATATGATCAATTCTTGAGTAACTCTGGTGTCTCGCCGAGAAAAATGTGAAGCCAGACTCATCAGGATGTAATATCCTCCAATAATCATACAACTGATGTTTCAATAACTGATGTTAACATTTTTTGCTATTCTCCCAAGCTGACTGTGATTTTTTTTAGCAGATTTTCTATCTTTCACAGGGTCTCTTATCATGTTAAAGTCCCCACACATGACCAGTAATCTTTTCTTATTTTTTGTAAAATGATTCCAAAATCTTTTTTATCCATAATTTGGGACATAAATAATTGATCTTCCTTCTTTGGTTATTTCACTATATTCTTACTTTATTACATTTCTTTTGTTAAATTGAATTGCTACCACTTTAGTCTTATATTTACCACTAGAAAAAATTCTATAATCAAAGACTTTCTGGGATAATCCTGGTTCCTTTTTGTCTACAAAATGGGTTTCTTGACATGCAATATCTGTATTCTCTTTATGAAGGAAATCCATTATCGCATGCCTTTTGAACTGGGTATTTAGGCCATTAACATTATATGAAATACATTTTAGCTCCATATGAAATATTCAAACTTTAAGCAATAGACTCTTAAAAATTCCCTACAGATTCCACATATATCTTTTACACGCCGAATTCCATGGTGGCTCTCAACATCTACCTCCTCGTTCCCTCAAAGCACTCCTCTCCGGATGACTTGTCCAGTATTTAAACCAATTCTCAGCACTTTTATAATTATGAAAATAAATGTAAAGGCATTGCTAAACTTCTTCCATTGTTTCTTCAATTAACATCTCATCATACAACATTTTGACATTTACAAATATTAATGCAATTTAGCCTTTGAAATTTATAATATGCTATCATAAAAATAATTAATAAATAATAAATAAAAATAAGAAAAGGAACCAAACAGTAAAGAATCATTGCTGCTCTTTTCATCTTCTCTCATTGTACATTAATAAATATTCCTTTTTACACCATCCAAATTTAAATTGTGGCCTCTTGTTCTAGACCCGGACCATAAAAATGTAAATACCTCAGAATATGTCTGGTCATGAGAATGAACATTGTCCATTAATGAGACTAAAGAGTTCTTAACCAATTGTCCATAGCTCATCTGGTACCACAGTCTTGGAGATACTCAATGGGAAGACTAATGTAAATCATTATTGATTCTAAAAGGCTTTAAAGTCAGTTTTTTTTTAATAAACCAGGGAGATATTGGCCCAAATATGGCTCCCTCATAAACATAAAAAATGGACATAAAATAATAATTAATATACATATATTCAAAATGATGCTTCTATTGAAGAGATACTTCCCAATAAAAAAAGAGAACTAAGAAGAAGGTAATGTGTACAAAAAATATTCATATAAACATAAAAAATAAATTATTTTTGTTTAACATTTTAGTCGTTAAGTACCTAATAAGGAGTATTAGTATTTTAGTTATTTTTTGGCTTGTTTTGGTGTAACTCATGGTTCAACTGGAGAATTATTAATCTCAAAATAACGATGACGTTGTGTAGAAACCAACGACATTGGTTGACCATTATTAGTATCCCATCATTCATCTCTCAATACTGTTTATTATAATGTTGTATAATTACTATAACTTTAGATAAGTCCAACTAAATTGTTAGATAGTCATGTGAAATCCATTATATTTTACTTATTACTAGAGACTTGATCGTCAAAAATGACGGCAATACAATTTGAAGCCAGCGCTCATCATGAGCCTTTCCCCACCTCAACTTTACGGGCCTTGCGATGAGCGCCTTCATCGCAAGCCCCGTAATGAGCGTCTCTGCCTCTCATTGCAGTTATCGGCCAACCCCCAACTTTCGTTCCTCGCGTTGAGCTCCTCCATCCACTCTCTTCCTCCCGTGTCTCTTTGCCCCCTCTTCCTCTGATGTTTTTTTTTTTCCTTATCTCCCTCCTCTGTGTCTTTTTCTTCCCTCTCTCACCCCTGGGTCTCTTTCCCACCTACTCCCTCTCCTGTGTCTCTTTCCATGCTTAGCCATTTTCAAACCACCCAAAAATGCTGTGTGTGAGGTTGTAAGTTATTTTTTTAATTAATTGGTGTGTTTTGGTGGTCATGAGATGGTTTCCGAGTTATGGGCTTGGAAAAAATGGCGACCGTTAAATCCGTCATTTTTTTGAAGCCTGTAACTTGTCAGCCCTTTTGAGCCTCTCCCCCCTTCAAGCCATTTATTGCATCCTCATCAAGCCAGTTATGTACGGAGTTTGCGATGATCGCCTTCGGTCATTTAAGGTATAAGACAGAGTTGTCTTGTAGTGTTTCTTGTTTCTGGTTTCATGTTTGGACATTGTGGACATTATCTGGAGCACATAATTGAGACGTCTTGGGATTCTAGAACGTTCTTTAAATCCTAATATATAAGGCATATTAGATAGCATAAGAATAGAGTGGTGGACTAAAACCTACATATAGGTTGGACCTTACTCTGTATTTATTGTTTCTTACTGAGGTAAACAAGCAATAACTTATCTAATTTCCTTAAAAGTTAATTTTGAGATATTATCCCAATAACCAAGCTTTTATTTATCACATAATGGTCACTGTCATCTGTCCATTGCATTTCTGTCTGTGGCCCTCAGAGGTAACATACTATATTATATAAGTATAATTATATATATTGTTCTCACGGCTTTTGACAACAATTTATTGTATGAGTATTTCTGTATTTGGCCCTCAAGGCTATCGATATCCCCAAGTCCTAGCATGACACCAAAGCTCATTGGTCTAACTTAACCTAACCAGGTGTAATTCATCTTAAACTAGGCAATATTCCGATTTTGTCCACACCATCTTAGTCTACATCTAAGAGCCAACTTTATATCTTTATTTATCAAGCTGTAGATCCATTCCAGCACAAGAAGATGGAAAGCCATCTACGGGTGTTCCTCAAATCTCACAGTAGTCGTTCTTCTCTACATGATTCTTTACTGTCAATATCTAAGACCACCATCAGTATACACATTGGGTTCTAGTACACAACACTCTCTAATCAACACAGCTGCTGTACCCGTACTAAATCCTTTCATTTAAAGCTTAATAAATAAAAAGATGAAGTCAGCTTTGAGACGAAGGCGAAGATGATGATAAATGTGATGTTTAGAAAACATCAACATTTGTTTATTATTTTACAGTATTCAGTCTATATCTTTTAGGCCTAATGGCTGAATTTTTCCAAACCCTCATGGTTTTATCTTCAACCATCTTTTTTCACTCCAGTGGATCTTGAAGAAGTAGCATTTGGTATTTCCAAAGATCTACCTGCCATCTATTAAATGTCTACTGTCCCAAATATATCTTCAACAAGATTCAACTCCAGGAACTGAGTATGTTTTGGTAGTGTTACAGATGTGTTCATTAATAGGTTAAGTAAATAATCTCTTATCAGCTCTCCATTCAAGTCACTGGAGATGGTTATGTGTTTGACAACATGGTGAATGATCATGTTACCTCCTGGATTGTGCCTAGTAGATGAATTGTTTATAGTTATTCCTGAGATGGTTGATCAGTTTGTACAAAATGTACATCTGGAAAGTGAGATACAAAATGGTGGTCATCTGTAAATGGTCTTTATACAGCTTCTAGTAATGGTATATTGATAGTGAGAATGTTCTAAATTATAAGTCATTTTATAAAGACCACCCCTCAGCTAAAATCTCTAATTACCTTGTTGTTTTGGGTACTATGGCTTATGGAGCTTTTAGTCTTATAAACAGCAGACCTCCTTTGGTTTGATCCCTACATTTGCTTTTCCTTGCTGGAGATCCCAGTGTACATTGCACATCTGAATACTTTAGACTGGACAAGTTTCTGAGATGCCACCTCCTCCCATGTAAACAAAACGCCAATATTACAGCCCCATCTTATTCAATTTCCAGCAAAATACTTTTTCTACCCTTCCCATCTTATCAACCTTATCCCATACACCATTATCCAACTTAATCTAATCTTCAAAATACATATCATCGGTTTCAAGATTTCCCTAATTTCTACTAGATGAATGGGCAATTTCTTATGAAACAACCTAACACTCGAATTTAGAATCAATCCAAAAAAGACATCCATGGCAAACTGTAAAATAAATTGAGAGGGCTATATACTAATAGATCATGAGCTAATTATTAATTTTGGTGGAGCACTAGATTTGACTTGTTTGTTATAGATTTGTAAATGGAGTGGAGATAAATTGAAGATACTGAAACCAATAAAAAAAAAATATACAAAAAAGAATATATATATATATATATATATATATATATATATATATATATATATATATATATATAATAGATATATATATATACTGTATATACACACACTCAACACTATGTAATATTAAATCACATTGGATCACTTTAAATAAATAAATAGATTATTAATTAAAAAATTTAAACA
>JAPZIH010000694.1:673066-720139 GCA_027410445.1 Discoglossus pictus | reverse complement strand
AGAGTATGCTACGCAAGGTAATTGATGCAGATGGAAGAAATTGGGATTTTTTATTGCCATATCTACTGTTTTCCATTAGGGAAGTTCCACAGGCCTCCACGGGCTTCTCTCCTTTTGAATTATTATATGGAAGACATCCCAGGGGAATATTGGATATTGCTAAGGAGACCTGGGAACAGGAGACTACTCCTCACAGGAGTGTAATTGAGCATATAGCTCAAATGCAGGATAGAATGGCCACCATCATGCCTATTGTCAGGGAACACATGCTGGAAGTCCAGCAGGCTCAGAAAAACAGCTATAACCGTAATGCTAGAGTCAGAGTGTTCCAACCTGGAGACAGGGTATTGGTTCTGGTCCCTACTGTGGAGAATAAGTTCCTTGCGACTTGGCATGGACCCTATGAAATAATAGAGAAAGTGAGTGATGTCAATTATAAAGTCAGACAACCAGGAAGAAGAAAGCCTGAACAGTTGTATCATATAAATCTGTTAAAGCCATGGAAGGACAGGGAGGTCCTGGTTGCTTTAAAACCTTCAGAACCTTCTATAGTAGAGCCAGATGTGAACGTATCTAAGACTCTGTCTGTCCATCAAAAGCAAGAGGTCAGAGATTTCATCAGAAGAAATAGGGATGTTTTCTCGATAGTTCCAGGAAAGACTAAAGTGATTAAACATGACATAATAACCGAACCAGGGAAAAGAGTTAACCTCAAACCCTATAGAATTCCTGAGGCCCGGAGGGAGGTTATAAACTTAGAGGTTGAGAGCATGTTAAAACTTGGAGTCATTGAAGAATCCCAGAGTAACTGGAGTAGTCCTATTGTATTGGTGCCAAAACCTGATGGCACATGGAGGTTCTGCAATGACTACCGCAAGTTAAACGCCCTCTCAAAATTTGATGCTTACCCAATGCCAAGAGTTGATGAGTTAATAGAAAGACTGGGCAAAGCTCGTTATCTAACAACCTTGGATTTAACAAAGGGTTACTGGCAGGTCCCGCTCACTGAAAGAGCCAAAGAAAAGACAGCCTTTTCAACACCCAGTGGCCTGTTCCAGTACACTGTATTGCCATTTGGGTTACATGGGGCACCTGCCACATTCCAACGAATGATGGACAGAATTCTTAAACCTCATGTTCGTTATGCTGCAGCATACTTGGATGATGTCGTCATCCACAGTGCAGACTGGGAATCCCACCTCCCTAAAGTTCAAGCGGTACTTGATGCTATCCGCTCAGCAGGCTTAACTGCCAATCCTTCCAAGTGTACGATTGGTTTAGAGGAAGCTAAGTACTTAGGTTATTCTATTGGGAGGGGTTTGGTTAAACCACAGGAAGCCAAAGTAGAAGCCATACAAAAATGGCCACAGCCCCTTACAAAGAAACAAGTAAAGGCATTTTTGGGTTTAATTGGATATTATAGGCGGTTCATTCCAGATTTTGCTACCATTGCTGCACCCCTGACAGACCTTATTAAAGCAAAATCCCCAGTCATAGTTAAATGGTGCCCTGAGGCAGAAAAGGCTTTTAAGAGTCTGAAGGAAGCTATCTGTAGCCATCCTGTCTTAGTGACCCCAGATTTTTCCAGGGATTTTATAGTTCAGACAGATGCTTCTGATGTGGGCTTGGGGGCTGTTCTTTCACAGGAATACCAGGGTGAAGAACACCCTGTTTTCTTTTTGAGCAGAAAGTTAAACCCACATGAGAAGAACTACTCTATTGTTGAAAAAGAGTGTCTTGCTATTAAGTGGGCATTAGACTCTCTTAAATACTACCTACTAGGCAGAAGGTTTCGATTGATAACGGACCATGCTCCTCTGACGTGGATGTATCAGAACAGGGAAAGTAACTCCAGAGTAACCAGATGGTTTTTGAGTTTGCAATCTTTTAATTTCACTGTGGAACACAGGGCTGGTCTGCAACAAGGTAATGCTGATGGGCTTTCGAGGGTACACTCCCTGATTTCCATGGTCGCTCAAACCCTTGGGTATGAGCTGGGGGGGAGGATATGTGAGAATAAAGGTGGAATAGTGGTTGATGGGAGATACATCAGACCTGATTTGCTAGACAGCAACCAGAGGATTTCTCAGTTAAATGCCCCAGGGAGAGATGTTACAGTTTGCAATATGCATAGCTGATGCTCTGCAAAACATGGTATGGGTCCCTGGGGCGGAGTATTTGGAGAGCAGGGGGGGCCAATGCTCCAACAGCACTAGTTGCTGTATAAACAGACCACAGCTTGGATCTGGTTTTTAAGAGTTAGCTAATTGGCACTCACCTGTAGCTACTCAATTAGCAGACAGGCCTTTAAAAGAAGAGAGCAGCCTGCTCCAAGGGAGAGAGGAAAAGACAGCTAGGAGAGGCTGCGCTTATTGCAAAGACATTGCTTTTGTTTGGGAAATTGGTAAGTGGGAAAGCCACCCAATTGCAGATAGCAAGTACTGTCTAGTAAGAGCTCAAGTAAGAGCAAGGGATTGTGTTTGTTTTGTTATTATTTAAAGTACCTACTTTCAAACTGAATAAAGAAGGAAAATTGAGCTGAAGGTGTCCTGGACTTTGTATACCCTAGAAGGCTGTGGTTACTGCAAGATCGGTGACAATCCTACCTGTAAAAGAAGTGGTTTGTCACAATATATTGTGGTCAAGTGCCAACAGGGGTCACAAGAGATCTTTGTAAGACTTCTTCTATGGGAAGGGAAAGAGTTAACTCCAGTCAGTTATCAGATGCTAATTGAAGCCCAGCTGTGAACTGCCTTTAAGAGCAGCAGAGAGATGGGTGGAGTCTCTCTCACTTAGGCTTTGAGCCTAAGAGCTGTGAGCTGTGTGTAGAGCTGCAGTGTGTATGCAGAAGAAAACCCTGGACAGCTCAGCTGCTGTTGGATCCTGAGAGCTGGGATTAGTGCTGAAGCAAGACAGTCAGGAAGACTGTTGTGTTACAAAGATTGCTCGCAGAGAAGACTGCTGTGGTATAGGAGATATTCCACTGTTAGAGGATTTATCTGAAGACCCCATTCCTAAGAAGCCGGATTCAATAAGGGATAAAAAGGTTGGTGCCAAATGCATGTTGTTTTCACCGTATGAGAATAAGGAGTACAAAGGCCCCAGGGAGAAGAGTGCATTGAGAGAAAGTAATAGTCCCTCATCACAAAAGGGTGACACGGGTCCCTGGGGTGAAGCATATGGGAGAGAAGGATGGGCCCTATGCTTCACCCACTATTGACAGAAGCTGTAGAGGAAAAGTTCTCAAGAGATACCCGAATCAAGCAGAGAGTTTATACTGTGGACTGTGTTATTATACCTGCAGACCGAGAAGCGGGCTCAGGGCTAGTCAGGGCGTTCCTGGTTATAGTAAGCCCGTTTATGTAGAATTTTATTTTGTGGATGAGGATAAGCACTATTTTCTTTCTGGTTGTGCTAACAAATAAATAGCATTAAAACTAAGCCTCTAACAGCCTACTGTGTCTTCCTCCCTAAATAAGTTAAAGAGATAAGAAAACAGGACGCAAACCCCGTCTGTCTCTCTCTGTCTCTCTCTGTGTGTCTCTATCTCTCTCTGTGTGTCTCTGTCTCTCTCCCTGTGTGTGTCTCTGTCTCTATCTCTCTGTCTCTGTGTCTCTCTCTCTCTGTCTCTCTCTCTGTGTCTCTATCTCTCTTTCTGTGTCTCTGTCTCTCTATCTCTCTGTCTGTCTCTCTCTCTGTGTGTCTCTCTCTCTCTGTCTGTCTCTGTCTGTCTCTCTCTGTGTCTCTCTCTCTCTGTGTCTCTTTGTGTCTCTCTCTCTGTGTGTCTCTCTGTCTCTCTATCTCTCCCTCTGTGTCTCTCTCTTTCTGTGTGTGTCTCTGTCTCTCTCTCTCTCTGTGTGTCTCTGTCTCTCTCTCTCTCTGTGTCTCTCCCTCTGTGTCTCTCTCTCTCTATGTATATATATATATATATATATATATATATATTCTCTCTCTATCTCTATGTGTATATATATATATATATATATATATATATATATATATATATATATATATGTATATTCTCTCTATGTATATATATATATATATTCTCTAGATGGCTACTTACCTCTCTTTCTCTAAGTAATAAGTCATCTAGAATATAAAGTATAAACACTAATAGGTTGCTCCCAGTATATGTCACAGCTCCAGCCTCTTCTGTTTATATCACAGAGATGTCTCACACATACATTACAGGGGCACAATAACATGGCAACTCTCCTGGCCAATAAAATAATTGGATAAGCGGTGACTTCACCAGTTGCTTGGCAGAAATACACTAAAACATGCTGTCCGATCGTTACAAGCGTATGTGCACAGTGTGAGAAAGTTGTATGCTCACAGTGTGACCATGGAAACTAAATGACTTCATAGAACCGCCCCCTAACTGTGCTGATTGGCTGCTGCTTGTGCTGCTGCGCTTTCCGGAACTTGTAGTTTGGCAGAGACTTCCGGTACATTCTCTTCCTATTCTTCGAGGGAGTTTGCGGCCTAGAGGTGTGTGTCCGAGCTCTTAGCAGGTAAATAAAGCGATTACTGATTACTTAATGACAAGGAGATAACGTAGGGGGTTATAAATAGCGGAATATAATGATATTAGTGTATTAGGAGGTATGAGAGTCTATATGTACATATATATATAGTGTGTGTCTAAATCGGTATAGTTATTGTATGAGGAGGTGGAGCTCAGTGTGTATATATGTCAGACCAGCTCTCACAGATAGAGGGAGAGGGTAAGAGAGATGGGAGGGGGATAGGGGGAGACATATATAGAGGGGGCGGGGGTAGATGGAGAGAGGGAGTGAGACAGAGAGATAGACAGACAGACAGATAGAGGGATAGATATATAGATAGACAGATAGATAGACAGATAGAGGGATAGATAGACAGATAGAGGGATAGATAGACAGATAGAGGTATAGATAGATAGACAGATGGAGGAATAGATAGATAGATAGATAGAGGGATAGACAGATAGACAGCCCCACTCCCATCACTCTGCATTATATATATAGTATAATATAATTATATCCGGTATCTCTTCCTGTTTTTATCCCACTCGCACCTGATAACAGTCACAGATAGATAGACAGATAGATAGATAGATAGATAGACAGACAGCCACACTCCCATCACTCTGTATTATATATATGACAAAAAATGACGGCAATATAATTGTAAGGCAGGTAATGCGGTTTGGTACACAAAGTAAGTATTTTGGTTTTGTGAGTACTTTCGGCGCTCATTGCAAGCCTATTGGTGTATGTTTGGTTATCAGAGCTCCTTTGGCGCTCATTGCAAGGTTTGTGCTGATGGCGTTTTGGCGAGCATTGCGAGCCTCTCCCCTGGTGTAGTTGTTCTCCTCTAAACACTGTTGACGCGCTTTGTGAGGCGCGCACTGAGCGCCTTTAGCGTTTATTGTGATTTTGTCGTCTGTTTTTTTTTTCTGTGTATGTGTTTTGTAATGATAATTAATTAATTAGTAGAGTTATAAAGTAACTAGCGGCTTGCCCGTCATAAATGACGGGGCAATAAAATAAAGTGTTGAAATGCTGTTTGCCACACAATGTGAGTGTACTGTGTGCCTCAACTATATAGACCCCTCTAACACACTATTGAGCGCATGTAATAACACTATAAGTGCCATGAGGGTCATCCAGGACCCTCGTGACCCAAAGTGTAAGTACTACACCATTTTAACCCGGTCTCTTATGGGGGTCTATACAGATCCTCATAAGCCTCTATTTAACCCCGTTAGTCCCATAAGGGTATTTAAAGACCCTCATTGGACAGTTAGAAGCCTAACATTACCCTGTAAGTGCTGAGGGTTCTCCAGTACCCTCATGACACTAAGTATAAACACTACACTGCACTATAGCCCCCCAATAATCCATTACATCTAAACTAACCCCCCTCTACACTAACCTATTAACACCTACACTACCTACCTACACTACCTACCTACCCCCTAATAACCCCCCACCACTCTAATTACAGAGAAGAAGAAAAGAAGAAGGACGGGGACATGCTGGAAATACGAGTACAATGTTTAGAATGTTTATTTATTTTCTGTAAATGTGTTGGACTAACTTTTTATTTTATTTATTAATTACAGAAAGAAAAACAAAAAAATCTACATTACAGAAAAGAAAAAAACTTTAAGTCAGAAAACATAAAAAAAGGAACATTACAGAAAATAAAAAAATACATTAAACACCCCCACTACAGAAAAAAAAAAACATTACACACCTGAAAAGGAAATGTATACAATACAAATACAATACAAATACAATACAATCCCCCTATCTATCTATCTAACATACAATCAATCCTATCTATCTAATATACATCCCCCTATCTAACAAACAATAAATGCTATCTCTATATAAAACCTTAAATCTAAAATAAAATAATTAAGACCACTTACCTTTGCAGATGTCCCGTGAGATCAGCAACCTAGGGGAAAAAAATAAAAAGTTAGTCCAACACATTTACAGAAAATAAAAACCATTCTAAACATTGTATTCACCTTTCCAGCATGCCCCGTCCTTCTTCCTTTCTTCTTCTCTGGCGCGGCCCCTGTTGAAAAAAAACATAACATTAGTACAAATACATATAAACATAACACAAAATAAAATAAGCATAATCTACATTGTACTTACCTCCCCGGGATGTGTTGGACTAACTTTTTATTTTTTTCTCCTAGGTTGCTGATCTCAAGGGACATCTGCAAAGGTAAGTGGTCTTAATTATTTTATTTTAGCATAGATTTAGTTTTTTTTATATAGAGATAGCATTTATTTTATGTTAGATAGGGGGGTATTGTATTGTATCTATTCTATGTATTGTATGTATTTTCTTTTCAGGTGTGTAATGTATTTTTTTTCATTGTACATTGTACTTACCTCCCCGCGATGGTCTCCGGCCTCCTCCTCTTCTGCCCCGGCTTTAGATTAGAATTATTTTATATTATTATTATTCTTAAACATTTTATTTTAGCATAGATTTAGGGTTTGTTATATAGAGATAGCATTTATTGTATGTTAGATAGGGGGATCTATATTAGATAGATAGTTTTGATTGTATGTTAGATAGATAGGGGGGATTGTATTTTATTTGTATTGTATGTATTCTATGTATTGTATACATTTTATTTTGTATGTATTGTATTTGTATTGTATGTATTTTCTTTTCAGGTGTGTAATGTTTTTTTTTCTGTAGTGGGGGGGTTGTAATGTATTTTTTTATTTTCTGTAATGTAGATTTTTTTATTTTTGGTGATTTAGTTTTTTTTATTTACTGTAATGTAGATTTTTTTATTTTTGGTCATTTAGATTTTTTTATTTCCCCTAATTAGAGTGTTGGGAAGGGGGGGGGGGGGTAGGGTGTAGGTAGGTAGTGTAGGTGTTAATAAATTAGTGTAATAGATTAAGTGCTTATGGGGGTCTGCATTGACCCCCATGAGTGACAGGGTTAATTAAGGGTTAATGGGGGTCTGTATTGACCCCCATGAGTGACAGGGTTTATTAAGGGCTTATAAGGTTCTGTATTGACCCCCATGAGTGACAGGGTTAATTAAGTGCTTATGGGGGTCTGTATTGCCCCCCATAAGTGACAGGGTTAATTATAGGTTTATGGGGGTCTGTATTGACCCCCATGAGTGACAGTGTTAATTATCGGTTTATGGGGGTCTGTGTAACGGAACCCATCACTGTTTTACCCTGTTTTATGGTTATTTATTTCTTATGGTTAAAATATGATCCTACTGTTATTCTGTATGTATGTTGGTTTATGCTCTGCAGGATATTAGCTCAGACTATTGCAGACCGGAGCATAATAGATAAGCCTATTGTGTGAAGTGTTGACATTGTGAAAGATGGAACAAAGGGAAGGATGATCTTATCAATGTCTGTTATTGTATCAAAGTAGCCAGCTAGGCTCCGGGAGGTGTGACCACACCTATTGTTCTCTCTATGTGTACTGTGTGGCCAAATATGGGCATGTGTATTACCTGTGGCCAAAGATGTGTATATATATTTGTGTAAGAAAATAAAGACACATTCTTCTTTGACTCCCAATTGAGTGTCGTCCAATATGGGTGGATGGGGCTTGTTAGACTGCACAGTGCTTCTATATGGATATTTAGCAGTATACCAGCAGAGATATTGGACTTATGATTCAAACTCTGTTCCAGTCTGTATTGACCCCCATGAGTGATAGGGTTAATTAAGGGCTTATGGGGGTCTGTATTGACCCTCATGATTGACAAGGTTAATTAAGGGTTTATGGGGGTCTGCATTGACCCCCATGAGTGACAGGGTTAATTATAGGTTTATGGGGGTCTGTATTGACCCCCATGAGTGACAGGGTTAATTATAGGTTTATGGGGGTCTGGATTGACCCCCATGAGTGACAGGGTTAATTAAGGGCTTATGGGGGTCTGTATTGACCCCCATGAGTGACAGTGTTAATTATAGGTTTATGGGGGTCTGGATTGACCCCCATTAGTGACAGGGTTAATTAAGGGCTTATGGGTGTCTCTATTGACCCCCATGAGTGACAGGGTTAATTAAAAGTTTATGGGGGTTTGTATTGACCCTCATGAGTGTCAGGGTTAATTGAGGGTTTATGGGGGTCTTTATTGACCCCCATGAGTGACAGTGTTAATTATCGGTTTATGGGGGTCTGTATTGACCCCCATAATTGACAGGGTTAATTAAGCGCTTATCGGGGTCTGTATTGACCCCCATGAGTGACTTGGTTAATTCAGGGTTTATGGGGGTCTGTATTGACCCCCATGAGTGACAGGGTTAATTAAGGGCTTATGGGAGTCTGTATTGACCCCCATGAGTGACAGGGTTAATTAAGGGCTTATGGGGGTCTGTATTTACCCCCATGAGTTACAGGGTTAATTCAGGGTTTATAGGGGTTTTCTATTGACCCCCATGAGTGACAGGGTTAATTATAGGTTTATGGCCCATGAGTGACAGGGTTAATTATAGGTTTATGGGGATCTGTATTGACGCCCATGAGTGACAGGGTTAATTATAGGTTTATGGAGATCTGTATTGACCCCCATGAGTGACAGGGTTAATTATAGGTTTATGGGGGTCTGGATTGACCCCCATGAGTGACAGGGTTAATTAAGGGCTTATGGGGGTCTGTATTGACCCCCATGAGTGACAGTGTTAATTATAGGTTTATGGGGGTCTGGATTGACCCCCATTAGTGACAGGGTTAATTAAGGGCTTATGGGTTTCTCTATTGACCCCCATGAGTGACAGGGTTAATTAAAAGTTTATGGGGGTTTGTATTGACCCTCATGAGTGTCAGGGTTAATTGAGGGCTTATGGGGGTCTTTATTGACCCCATGAGTGACAGTGTTAATTATCGGTTTATGGGGGTCTGTATTGACCCCCATAATTGACAGGGTTAATTAAGCGCTTATCGGGGTCTGTATTGACCCCCATGAGTGACTTGGTTAATTCAGGGTTTATGGGGGTCTGTATTGACCGCCATGAGTGACAGGGTTAATTATAGGTTTATGGCCCATGAGTGACAGGGTTAATTATAGGTTTATGGGGATCTGTATTGACCCCCATGAGTGACAGGGTTAATTAAGGGCTTATGGGGGTCTGTATTGACCCCCATGAGTGACAGGGTTAATTAAGGGCTTATGGGGGTCTGTATTGACCCCCATGAGTTACAGGGTTAATTCAGGGTTTATAGGGGTTTTCTATTGACCCCCATGAGTGACAGGGTTAATTATAGGTTTATGGCCCATGAGTGACAGGGTTAATTATAGGTTTATGGGGATCTGTATTGACGCCCATGAGTGACAGGGTTAATTATAGGTTTATGGAGATCTGTATTGACCTCCATGAGTGACAGGGTTAATTATGGGTTTATGGGGGTTTGGATTGACCCTCATGAGTTACAGGGTTAATTAAGGGTGTATGGGGGTCTGTATTGACCCCCATGAGTGACAGGGTAAATTAAGTGCTTATGGGGACCTGTATTGACCCGCATGAGTGACTTGGTGTTTTAGGGGTTGATGGGGCTCTGTATAGAGCCCCATGAGTGATCGGGTTAATTTTTATTTTATTACGGGTCCTTTAAGGACCTTTACGGGTCCTTTAAGGACCCGCATGGCGGGAAATTTAAATTTTGATTACAGCTGGGGTTCCCGATCGCGTGCGATCGGAGCCCCCCACTGCAAGGGTTAATGTGAGGTTAATCGGGGACCCCCACTGCTAGGATTAATGTGTGGTTAATGAGGGTTGCCGAGCTTATCTCGGATCCCTTCTTGGGTAAGTTGTACGTGGCTGGGCGGTCCGGGGTCATGGAGCCTCGTTTTCATTTTTTTCGCCGGCCAATTTTTTCCTTGCATAGCCGTTTTTCTAGTTGCGAAACGGTGGAATTTGGGGTTAAATTCCAATTTAACCTCACTTCCAGATGTCCTGGCTGTCTCCCTGTGCTGTGGGTGAGTGTTTTTTTTTAATTATTGGGTTTATTAGACGACGATTCATAGTTTGACAACTATTATATGTGATATACTTGACCTATTTGTAATTAATATATGCAGCAAGGAATGTGCTGAAGAGCTAACAATCTGTTTTGATGTTCCTGCAGCATACAATGTAGATTTGCAGTGTTGTTGAGCTGAGGTGGAAGGGTCAGCAATGTGTGCATTGTTTAGTGTAAATAGGCTGCGTGCACGAGGTGAATCCGTTTGTGTAGCTGTGTACTTCCGCATTCTGTAAGTTAGTGTTGTAAAATGGCGGTTAATGTGGTATGCGGGTGTGGAGCATGTACCGTCCTTCCAAATAGTGTATTTATTACCATGTACGGGTCTGTGTAAAAAGTTGTATGTGCCTGGCGGTGTTTTCCGTGCTTAGGGGTCGTGTAGCCTTGTTTTCTTTTTTTTTTGGTGGCCATTTTTTCTCTTGCTTAGGGGATTTTCGAGTGGCGAAAGTCTGTAAATTGGCTTTAAATCTTTTTAGAGGTGATTTTTTTCAAGGTGCTACAGGACTCCCAGTGTGAATTCTGTATTAGATTATTCTGTTGATGTTTAGTTCCGCTGGTTGTGGGTATGATGCGCAAGTTGTGCGGGGTCTTGTAACAAATCCCAGCGTGTGACCGTCTCATGTTTATTTGTACAGACCATAATGACATGTAACAAATTCCAGCGTGTCACTGTCTCATGTTTATTTGTACAGACCATAAAGACATATAACAAATCCCAGCGTGTGACTGTCTCATGTTTATTTGTACAGACCATAAAGACATATAACAAATCCCAGCGTGACCGTCTCATGTTTATTTGTACAGACAGTGACAAAGTGACACCATCAGATCTCTCAGAGTCTGACCAAGAAGAAGAGACAAATATGAGGAGTCCCCGGGAGATTAAAGAGGAGGAAATTCCTGTAAATATCAGTGAAGGTGAGTAATATCTTATGGACAATTATCACTTACTTTAGTCCTTATTGAGGTGGATTTCTCCTTCATCTCTCACCCAAGAAGTTTTACAAACATCGCAGCTCATGATAAAGGTAAATTAAATAGATTTTAAGACACAAACACTAGATTGATAGTAAATAATTACAACAGTGAAGGTCTATTATCTGTTCATCTCTATCTGTAGGACCTTTAGATGTGAAGCCTCCAGTTGTCTCCAAGGTTGAACAAGAAGATCTGAATATAAGAGATCAGCAGCAGGTGAAGGAGGAGGAGAGTCCTGGGAATATCAGGGAAGGTGAGGAATTAATACACAATAAGAACATTAATAATACATTCTGTAATGTCACACTGTCACCATAACTATATTTATTTTATCTTAAAGAGAATTCAAAACTGTCTATACATTGCAATAGCTATTTATCTCTGTAGTACATAATTCTCGAGATATGCAGAATTGTTTGTGCAACTCAGTATCGTAATGGATAGCTCAGAGAGCTTGATAAGGGTGGGGGAGGGTCTAGAATTTAGTACTGGCCAATCATTACTAATATCAGTCTATAACTTAATGTCTAACACATGCACGCAGCAAATGTACAGGATAATTCACATTCACATATATAGTTGTCATTGTCCAGAATGATACATCCCAAAGGGCAAGTTCCTAGTTCAGTATATAGTTATGGAATTATAAAGATTCAAACATTTATAATAATAATAATAATGTATTTGTGTTCATTCTCCTAATTAGTGATACAGGAATATTATGGTAATATATTATAAGTAATATGTAATACAAATCTGTATAAATATCACAATAAGCCCCAAGTGTAAGGAATTATTTATTACTAGCGACTTGCCCATCAAAAATGACGGGGCAATAAAATGTTAAGCCATAGCAATGCTGTTTGCCACACAATATAAGGCTTTTGCTCCTCTGTGGACCTTTGGCGCTCCTTGTGAGCGCCGCACTGAGCGCCTTCAGCGCTCATTGTGAGCCTATCTCCTTGTGTACTTCAATTGTCCGGCATAGCAACAATCACCTTTTGGCGCTGATCGCGAAGACAGATATATAGTGAATTAATAAAGTAATATGAATTAATAAATGAATATACTTTACCTATTGATATCTAATATGCAGCAATCAATATCCTGAAGAGCTAACAATCTATTTGGGTTTTCCTGCATCTAAAAATGTACAGTTGGAGTGTTGATCATCTTAGGAGAAAGTGTCAGCAATGTGGCAAGTGTGCAGTGTAAATAGGCTGCTTGCGCAAGACCAAACCATTTTGTTTAGGCGGGTAAGGCGGCATTTTAGAATCCTAATGTTATGAGTTGTAAGTAAGTGTTGTAAAATGTGTTACTTGGCTCGCAAGCATTTTCCATCCGTCCCTTGTAATGGTATATTTTGTATCTGCTACGTTCCTGGCTAACTCGTACGTACCTGGCGGTGATTTTCGCAGCTCTGTGTCTTTTAGCCTCGTTTTTATTTTTTTCATCCGTAATTTTTTCTCTCTCTTAGTCTTAGTGCCGAAACGTCTTAAATGCGACCTAAATGTGCGTGCAACCTCACTCCCAGACGTCCTGGCTGTCTCCCCGTGCTGTGTGTGATGCTTGTTTTTTATATTTTGTTTTTATTCTTCTGTGTTTTTGGTGTTTTTTGATGTACGTGTTTTGGCAGTTAACTTTTCTAAGTCCCTATTTCCTCATTCCGCGTTATTGTTTTTTTTCTAAATCCCGAGGTCCGCATTTGCGGCCTGCAATTTGCCTTTGGCTCATTGTAGCTGACGTGGGAGCCTTTGCGAGGTCTGCATTGCGGCCAGAACTGCGGCCCTCGCTTTGCGAGGGAAGCATTTGTGCGAGCTAGCTTTGCTAGCTCGCAAAGTGTGAAGATGACTCGCAGTTTGACATTTATTATATGTGATTATTTGCCAGTAAACTGTGAGCTGATGCAGATGCACTCTATGGTCTCTACACGTACACTCACCCACCCACCTCAATCCCCATGGACCCTACACGTACATTCACCCACTCACCTCAATCCCCATGGACCCTACACGTACACTCACCCACCCACCTCAATCCCCATGGTCTCTACACGTACATTCACCCACTCACCTCAATCCCCATGGTCTTTACACGTACATTCATCCACTTACCTCACTCCCCATGGACCCTACACGTACATTCACCCACTTACCTCAATCCCTATGGACCCTACATGTACACTCACCCACTTATCTTACTCCCTATGGTCTCTACACGTACATTTACCCACTTATCTCACTCCCTATGGTCTCTACACATACATTCACACACTTACCTTACTCACTATGGACTCTTCACGTACATTCACTCACTTACCTCAATCCCTATGGACTCTGCACGTACATTCACCCACTTACCTCAATCCCCATGGACCCTACACGTACACTCACCCACTTACCTCACTCCCTATGGACTCTACACGTACATTCACACACTTACCTCACTCCCTACGGACCTAAATGTTCATTTCAATGTAATGTTTTTATTTTAAATTGTATTTTTTTTTATTTTTTTTATTGTAATTATTTATTTTTAGTAAATTGCGTTTTTATTATTTACATACATTTTTAGTTAGGTGTTAAGATATTACAGATTTTTACAGGTACCCCCATGGTAGAGGATTAGGGTACTATGGAAGGACTAATTTTAAATACCATGGGGATCCCTATTGGGGATGGTCGGTGGGGCATTCCAAGTGCCCTCTGAACACTTAGTACAATTTCTTTACTAATATAACCTCAGTATAATATAACCTTAGTGCCCATTTTATTAACAGCATCTACTATTTTATTCCTATTACTATTTAATCTCCACACTCTCAGCATCTGGGTAAGGTCATCCTTTTTCAATGATAATGGATGAAAAGATTAAGCATATAAAAGAGTATTTGTATCGGCGTGCTTAATACTCCACTGTGATGTCATTATTCAACTTTATGTAGATATCGTTATCACTTAATTGATTCAAAATCTCTTTCATATAATCCTCATAAATCATAAACACTAGGGAACATTTCTTATTTGCTGGTGTAATGACCCAATCTGCCATTTTATTTTCATTAGCACAATTCCTGATAGAAGACTTTGCACACACAGGAAGTTTGTATCTGCACAGTGGGAAAGTGTCAGTGACTACAGTCGGTGCTCTCCGCAGAGCTAATGGGCAGATTGTTAGTTTACAGAAACACCCACCCAGTAACAGGCATAAAAAATGACAGCCTGCAGCAAGCAATAATTGCATGTAGAAGTTGCAATATGTAAAGTTTGTGTTTATACAGTATTTGTTTTTTCTTTTAAATAACACTTTGCAGACTATCAGATTTAGTTAAACAAATGACCATAATTGATGATAATTGGTATGCACCGGATCACACTGCACTCTATATACTGCACATTCAGACATATTTTGCTTTGTTTTTGTATGATTTGACTTTTTATTAACTGCAAATTGGTCTCTTTAATTGATGATAATTACTATAATAGGTATATACTAACTAATTATTTCCATATAGAAGAATGTTAAAGCTGTCAGAATTTACTCCTGGTGCTTTTTTTTTTTTTTCAAACAGGTGGATCCAAGATTTGGAATAACATTGGAGAAGACCACATTTGTAACACAGTAGAAAAAACATTTCCATGTTCTGAGTGCTGGAAATGTTTCAGTCGGGTCTCAGATCTTAATATCCATAAGTGGACTCATACAGGAGAAAAGCCTTTTCCATGTTCTGAATGTGGGAAATTTTTCAGTTGTCTCTCAGCTCTTAATATCCATAAGAGGACTCATACAGGAGAAAAGCCTTTTCCATGTTCTGAATGTGGGAAATGTTTCAGTCGTCTCTCAGCTCTTAATAGCCATAAGAGGACTCATACAGGAGAAAAGCCTTTTCCATGTTCTGAATGTGGGAAATGTTTCAGTAATCTCTCTGCTCTTAATATCCATAAGAGGACTCATACAGGAGAAAAGCCTTTTCCATGTTCTGAATGTGGGAAATGTTTCAGTCGTCTCTCAGCTCTTAATAGCCATAAGAGGACTCATACAGGAGAAAAGCCTTTTCCATGTTCTGAATGTGGGAAATGTTTCAGTAATCTCTCTGCTCTTAATATCCATAAGAGGACTCATACAGGAGAAAAGCCTTTTCCATGTTCTGAATGTGGGAAATGTTTCAGTAATCTCTCTGCTCTTAATAGCCATAAGAGGACTCATACAGGAGAAAAGCCTTTTCCATGTTCTGAATGTGGGAAATGTTTCAGTAATCTCTCTGCTCTTAATAGCCATAAGAGGACTCATACAGGAGAAAAGCCTTTTCCATGTTCTGAATGTGGGAAATGTTTCAGTAATCTCTCTGCTCTTAATAGCCATATGAGGACTCATACAGGAGAAAAACCTTTTTCATGTTCTCAATGTGGGAAATGTTTCAGTCATCTCTCAGCTCTTAATAGTCATAAGATGACTCATACAGGAGAAAAGCCTTTTCCGTGTTCTGAATGTGGGAAATGTTTCAGCCAGCTCTCAGATCTTAATAAACATAAGAGGACTCATGCAGGAGAAAGGCCTTTTCCATGTTATGAATGTGGGAAATGTTTCAGTCAGTCCTCATATCTTAATAGCCATAAGAGGACTCATACAGGAGAAAAGCCTTTTCCATGTTCTGAATGTGGGAAATGTTTCATTCAGGCCTCATATCTCAAGCGACACATGAGAACTCACACAGGATAAAAACCATTTGCATGATCTGAAACTCACATGAGAAAATGTTTCAGTAAGATTTGAAATGACACAAGAAAACTCACACAGGATAAAGACCAGTTGTATGTATGGAATGTGGGTAAGGGTTTAATATGAGTCCGCCATTACACATCAACATGACACATTATGCAATTCTACTTCAATCATATAAATGTAAGTAATTAAAAACTTTAGCAAGCTCATAAAGATCTATGGATATCTGAGTTGTAAATTACGTTAATAGAGCAGTAAGTTGTACTAATGTATCAGCTTGTATTATTACAATACATGATATGATGCTGGACTGTGCATTGCTGCTTTTTGCTTGGTTACCAATAACCTTTCGATTTAAGGGATCCAGAACGTATAGACTTTGCTCTACACCATCATGCTGAGCACTCATAATACATTTGTGGACCTGTAAACTAAGCTATATATATTTTTTTTATATAATCTTTATATTCTTTTTTAACCTTAATAGCCCCTTCCATTAATTTTCCTATTTTTTATGTACATTTGTTGCATCAAACAAAGCAATGAGTTTAAAGGCCTTGAAAATAAAAAAAAATATGCTTTTAGGTACGGAAAGAGTCAGAAATGTCAATAAAGTTATTTTTTAATTGAATAAGAATTGACTGGGATATTTCTTGATTTAATCATACATCCCCCTCATTTACTGTTCCCTCTAAGCTGTGCGCGCGCTCACATACACTGAGATGAGCGGACACAACTAAACATGGAGTACACACAGATCCCTAGGGGGATATGTAATCTTAGTTTTCCCAATTAACTTTTTCCACACTAGGAGAAATAGATCTCCATTGACCCTTTTCCTTTTGCCGGTGCTCCCTTTGAGATAGCGCTGGTGGGCGGAGAAACTCGATAGGGCAAGTCTGGTGCTGATGTCAGATGTCGACGTTCGACATTAGCTTGCTCTCTCAAAGCATCAGAGTCATTCACCCTTCCATGCTGTGTAAACATTTCAATGTGTGCACAAAACAAATCAAAGAATCACACAGGACAAAAGGAAAAGGGTCAATGGAGATCTATTTCTCCCTGGGTGGAAACAATGAATTGGGAAAACGTTATAAGCACATAACAAAGAAAGGAATCATACATTGCAAAACTAAATGGATATAGGGTCAATGGAGATGTATTTCTTAATGGGTGGAAAAAGGTTCATGGGAAAACTAAAATTAAATATCCACCTGTAGGGAATTAGAAATGAATGTTCTTTCATATGGAATTAGTACGTGATGCCACCAGGCTGGTGGAGATAGAGACTGAGTACTTGGTGGGAACAAAGAACAGAATCTGTGGTTAAATGACTGAAGATATTTAGAATGTCTGAAGGAGTTACTATTTAGTAAAAATAGTGCACTTTTATGGTATACTATGGCCTTGATTTAATTGAGCTGTCGTTGTTTACAGGAGCCCATAAACTAATTTGCTGTTCAATTGGCGTCTTTTTGCGAGCTGCAAACGATCTACGGGTTACAGGCTGAAAATCCCTGCGGTTGTAAAAATAGTAACTTCCAATCCATCTAAACTTTGATCTTTTAAGCTCGCAACAGTTACAATCGCAAAATCGCTATTCAATTGCTACAGTTCCTCAAGCCCGCAAATATTTTCACACCCGTAAATGTCAAATGTAGAAGGAAATCCAACGGGTACCAGATAGGACTCACAAGGGGGTTTAACCCCTGTTCGTAGCACTGTAAATGCAAATAAAAAATCAATACTACACTTTAAAAGATGGGGAAAGTAATGAAATACATTAGAATTAATTGCTCAACAGCCTCAAGCTCGTAAATCTGCAATCAAAACTTATTTTTTTATGTGTAATTTTGGGTGTATATAAATTTTAGGAATCAATGAGTTAATACATATCAGGCCACCCACATGGACTAGAACATTTCCTTCATTCATTTTATTATTGTGTACATTGCAGGATTGCGAGTCTGATCGCGTATCGGGCTCCTAAATGCTAATTGATTGACATGTAACCTCCATCTTTTACTGATGTCATGATGTCGATCTCATTTTCTACTGACTGTTTCTAAATCAGTAGTTACAGCCTTGCTTAATTGATCATGTTCACACTCTGAAATGCTACTCATAATTGCATGGTTTACGGGTTAGGCTTTCGGCCTGCAATTTGATTTTATCTGGAAGTAGACGGGCATGAGTGACTGAGCCAGGGCAGTGTTGGCGTTACTTTTCCCGGCCATGAGTGACTGAGGCAGGGCAGTGTTGGCGTTACATACCCCGGGCATGAGTGACTGAGCCAGGGCAGTGTTAGGGTTACATACCCCGGGCATGGGTGACTTAGAGAGGGCAGTGTTGGCGTTACATACCCCGGGCATGAGTGACTGAGCCAGGGCAGTGTTAGGGTTACATTCCCCCGGCATGAGTGACTGAGCCAGTGCAGTGTTGGCGTTACATACCCCGGGCATGGGTGACTTAGTGAGGGCAGTGTTGGCGTTACATACCCCGGGCATGAGTGACTGAGCCAGGGCAGTGTTAGGGTTACATTCCCCCGGCATGAGTGACTGAGCCAGTGCAGTGTTGGCGTTACATACCCCAGGCATGAGTGACTGAGTGAGGGTAGTATTGGCGTTACATTCCCCGGGCATTAGGGACTGAGTCAGGGCAGTGTTGGCGTTACTTCCCCCGGCATGAGTGACTGAGCCAGGGCAGTGTTGGCTTTACATACCCCAGGCATGAGTGACTGAGTGAGTGCAGTGTTGGCGTTACATTCCCCGGGCATGAGTGACTGAGTCAGGGCAGTGTTGGCGTTACATTCCCCGACATGAGTGACTGAGTCAGGGCAGTGTTGGCGTTACATTCCCTGACATGAGTGACTGACGCAGGGCAGTGTTGGTTTTATATACCCCGGGTATAAGTGACTGAGTCAGGGCAGTGTTGGCGTTACATACCCCGGGCATGAGTGACTGAGCCAGGGCAATGTTGGCATTACATTCCCTGACATGAGTGACTGAGCCAGGGCAGTGTTGGCGTTACATTCCCCGGGCATTAGTGACTGAGCCAGGGCAGTGTTGGCGTTACTTTCCCCGGACATGAGTGACTGATCCAGGGCAGTGTTGGCGTTACATTCCCCGGGCATGAGTGACTGAGCCAGGGCAGCTTTAGGGTTACATTCCCCGGGCATAAGTGACTGAGCCAGGGCAGTGTTAGGGTTACATTCCCCGGGCATGAGTGACTGAGCCAGGGCAGTGTTAGGGTTACATTCCCGGGGGCATAAGTAACTGAGCCAGTGCAGTGTTGGCGTTACATACCCCAGGCATGAGTGACTGAGTCAGGGCAGTGTTGGCGTTACATTCACCGGGCATGAGTGACTGAGTCAGGGCAGTGTTGGCGTTAAATTCCCCGACATGAGTGACTGAGTCAGGGCAGTGTTGGCGTTACATTCCCCAGCATGAGTGACTGAGCCAGGGCAGTGTTGGCGTTACATTCCCCGGCATGAGTGACTGAGCCAGGGCAGTGTTGGCGTTACATTCCCCTGGCATTAGTGACTGAGTCAGGGCAGTGTTGGCGTTACTTTCCCCGGACATGAGTGACTGAGTCAGGCCAGTGTTGGCGTTACAAACCCCGGGCATGGGTGACTGAGTCAGGGAAGTGTTGGCATTACATTCCCCGACATGAGTGACTGAGCCAGGGCAGTGTTGGTGTTACATTCCCCGACATGAGTGACTGAGCCAGGGCAGTGTTGACTGAGTCAGGGCAGTGTTGGCATTACATTCCCTGACATGAGTGACTGAGTCAGGGCAGTGTTGGCGTTACATACCCCGGGCATGAGTGACTGAGCCAGGGCAATGTTGGCATTACATTCCCTGACATGAGTGACTGAGCCAGGGCAGTGTTGGCGTTACATTCCCCGGGCATTAGTGACTGAGCCAGGGCAGTGTTGGCGTTACTTTCCCCGGACATGAGTGACTGATCCAGGGCAGTGTTGGCGTTACATTCCCCGGGCATGAGTGACTGAGCCAGGGCAGTGTTAGGGTTACATTCCCCGGGCATGAGTGACTGAGCCAGGGCAGTGTTAGGGTTACATTCCCCGGGCATGAGTGACTGAGCCAGGGCAGTGTTAGGGTTACATTCCCGGGGGCATAAGTAACTGAGCCAGTGCAGTGTTGGCGTTACATACCCCAGGCATGAGTGACTGAGTCAGGGCAGTGTTGGCGTTACATTCCCCGGGCATGAGTGACTGAGTCAGGGCAGTGTTGGCGTTAAATTCCCCGACATGAGTGACTGAGCCAGGGCAGTGTTGGCGTTACATTCCCCGGACATGAGTGACTGAGTCAAGCCAGTGTTGGCGTTACAAACCCCGGGCATGGGTGACTGAGTCAGGGAAGTGTTGGCATTACATTCCCCGACATGAGTGACTGAGCCAGTGCAGAGTTGGCATTACATTCCACGACATGAGTGACTGAGCCAGGGCAGTGTTGGCGTTACATTCCCCGGGCATGAGTGACTGAGTCAGGGCAGTGTTGGCGTTACATTCCCCGGGCATGGGTGACTGAGTCAGGGAAGTGTTGGCATTACATTCCCCGACATGAGTGACTGAGCCAGTGCAGAGTTGGCATTACATTCCCCGACATGAGTGACTGAGCCAGGGCAGTGTTGGTGTTACATTCCCCGGGCATGAGTGACTGAGTCAGGGCAGTGTTGGCGTTACATTCCCCGGGCATGGGTGACTGAGTCAGGGAAGTGTTGGCATTACATTCCCCAGGTTCAGCACTGCACCCTCCAGCCGAATGTACCTGTGAGTAAGTGAGGAGTGAAAGCTGCTGCTGCTAGAACAGCACTCACTGACCAGATACTTAGCAGAGCATCCTATGTGCAGCTAATGTAGGCCTCTTTATTATGTAATTTCAATTTCAAATTTCAAGCAATGTATGCTAGTGAGCTTAAGACACAATAACATTGATTATCACCTGACTTACTCTCCTTGCAAAATGTTGCACAATAGACATTTTTAGCATACACATACTCTATGATTCCTTGGATGAAGAAGCAATAAGAAATGTCTGGTTAAAAAAGGAATATAAGAATAAAAGTCTATTTACTTCTGAGATAAAAAATGATGGCAATGTCCAAGTTTTCCTAGACCAAACAACAAGAGAAATTGAGAAACTATATGCAAAAAGAAAGAGAGGTAAATCAATCTCTATACTCAATATGACAGGAGAAGAGAAAAAAGCTCCAGGAGATCTAAAAACTGCCAATATAATAATCAAGCGCTCTTACATACAAAATAAATACTCTGTTGTGTTGTGCGTTCTTGTTGTTGCCGAATCATAAACTCATCAATATTTTCCTGGATAGCTGTCGGCTAAAAAAGATAACAGTGTATTTAACGGTAATTTAAAATATAAATGCTGTGTTTGTTTAAAAAAAAAATAATAACAGATCCTAAAGAAATTATCGCTAAAATTATATAGACATATTATTATTATTTTTCTTTTTTAAATCAAATATATAACTTTACAACAAACATACAAAAGGACATAACTGTAAAAAAATCTTTAAAAATAGCATCTAGACTTAAATATACAGTAAACGGTGCTACATATTTTTAAAATATATTTATGAACAACAAATACACCGGACACAAGCGCTAACTTTAAAAAAATACATTTATGAGTACAAATAGCGACAAACAATTTGTTCTAACCATAATAACACATACATTGTAAACAGCGTTGAGAAAATTATATACTATCTAATTAAAGAGAGATTTACTATCTAATGTGAGTGAGGGATTTACTATCTAAAATGAGTGAGGGATTTACTATCTAAAATGAGTGAGGGATTTACTATCTAATATGAGTACGGGATTTACTATCTAATATGAGTGAGGGATTTACTGTCTAATTTAAGTGAGGGATTTACTATCTAATATGAGTGAGGGATTTACTATCTAATGTGAGTGAGGGATTTACTATCTAATATAAGTGAGGGATTTATTGTCTAATATAAGTGAGCGATTTACTATCTAACATGAGTGAGGGATTTACTATCTAACATAAGTGAGGGATTTACTATCTAATATGAGTGAGGGATTTACTATCTAACATAAGTGAGGGATTTACTATCTAATGTAAGTGAGGGATTTACTATCTAATATGAGTGATGTATTTACTATCTAATATAAGTGAGGGATTTACTATCTAATATAAGTGAGAGATTTACTATCTAATATGAGTGAGGGATTTACTATCTAATATAAGTGAGGGATTTACTATCTGTAACGAAGTTGGAATAATAAGTCCAATATCTCCGCTGGTATACTGCAAAATATCCATATAGAAGTAATGCGCAGTCTCACAAGCCCCATAGGCTTCTCTTGCTTATGAGGAGCCCCGTGATAGGATTATCTATTAGGCTAGCAGCTGCAATAGTCTGCGGCCCAGATATTCTGCAGAGCATAGACCAACATATCTACAGTATAGCAATGTGATCATATTTTAACCATAAGAAATAAATAACCATAAAACAGGGTAAAACAGTGATGGGTTCCGTTATACACATCCCCCGTGACCATAAGCCGGCATACACGGTCTGATCCCAACGGATCGGCCTGGGGATGTCCGGACAAAACTATTTGTTGGTCACTTCTCTAGTTCAGTTTGCCTAGACAACCCATCAGCATTACTGCAGTTCACATTGACTCACATTTCAAGAACCAAACAAACGCATACTTCATACAGCATTCACATCAATAGACATTTCAAGGAGAGGGAAAATACATTTTACAAACTGGTTTCAAACAATTAAATAATGAGGCAGAAAAGCCTCCGCCTTCCAATTGAACTGAAGTCCTTTAGCAAAACCGTCCTAAATTGCGGAGTAGATGCCTCCCCCAGCTCGTGGACGGGCCCCTATTGTACAGGGCCCACTGTTCTTCCCAGGCAACTCCACCCAAATAGTCCAGGATCCCACCCCAATAGTCCACAAGGTAGGCCCCATTTCTGCCCCATAGCACCCGGGGGAGCCACACCAACGGGTTGTGATCCGTAAACAGGGTAAAGGGTTGTCCATACAAATATGGCTGAAACGTTTTGAGCTCCCATACCACAGCCAGGCTCTCTGAATTCCTTCCAGGTTCCAGTCCTTTCTCTTGTCTGTCCCCTCTCCTGTTTGTCCCCTCTCCTGTCTCTGTCCCCTCTCCTGTCTCTGTCCCCTCTCCTGTCTCTGATCCCTCTCCTGTCTCTGATCCCTCTCCTGTGTCTGATCCCTCTCATGTCTCTGTCCCTTCTCCTGTCTCTGTCCCCTCTCCTGTCCCTGTCCCCTCTCCTGTCTCTGCCCCCTCTCCTTTTTCTGTCTGTTTCCTGTCCTGTCTCTTGATGCCTGCAGCACTCTCTTGCTGGGCAACTTGGTCCCCTTGGTGCCCCTGGCACTCCTGCTGTGTGAGGTCCGGTTTCCTGTAGCTAGGGACCGGCTTTGTTCCCTCCCCACAGTCAATTACATAGTCCTTCTGGGCTCCATGCTCAACTAGCACCTCTTGGAGCAACTCTCTGGGGTGTCAGGGTACAGACATGGGTTATCTGACACAGTCACTGCATTTTCTAAGGGGAAACATTCTCCATCCCCAAGAGTTGGTAAAGGGCCATCATTTACCCCTTCCCACTCCTCCGGTACCTCATCCACGAGAAGATCCCAGTGATCCTCCTCCTGATCCTCGGTTAAGTCCTCCTCAGAGAGCCCCTCTAGCCATCTCTGAGATACTTCTGCTTCCTCTGCCTCTGTGTCTGGGATGGTTTTAGATGCATTGTAGGGTAGTGTAGCTTTCCCTGTTGTGGTGACCGATACTGCTGGTAATCCTGCTCTGCTTAGCTGCTCTGCTAGTTGTCTGGTTGCCAAGATGTAATATTGTACCTGTACCATCACTTTGGTTATAGTATCTTCTGATGGAGGATTCGGGTAAAACGCCAGCCGTATCCTCAGCTCCTTTGCGACCTCACTTTCCTCCATCTCTGGTGCAAGTATAACACTGCTGCTTCCGTACGACTGCTTCTCCATTGCAAGGCTTGGCTTCTATCCCGTCACTGCCAACAAATGTAAAGGAGTTGGAATCATAAGTCCAATATCTCCGCTGGTATACTGCAAAATATTGGTAATCTTAGGAAGTTTATTCCCATTAGTGTTTCCCACTTATATCAGTAACAATATCTTTAACATATGGGTTTATTTACAATTTGGCCAACAAGTTAGTGGTCTATAATTTTTTATTACAATGATAACAACGACGAAATTAAAAAGATTTAAAAACAGTCTAAAATCAATGGAAACTGGATTCTCCTCTGATAAACTGTGATTCAAGTCACTCTTAAATAATTAATAGAGATATTAGCTTTCTCTTAATATTTGGAGAGAGTCATCAAAGTTGTATTCCACTAAAGGTAACTTCTATCCATACATCACAAGGTCTTATAAGAGACTGTTATACATCCTTTTATAATTCAAAAGTAAAAGATGATGAGGTTACTTAAGACTTCCTCTTGTGTTAATGTTGGAATCAGTATGGTGGGTATAAAATCATACTTTAGATATTAGGCAAAAAATAGAGCAAAACTTATAGTTCTGTATAGAAACTTAATATAGGAGACTTGGTAATTCCTTTATCTCCTATCTATAATCTATTGTGCCCTGATACTCAGGAATTAGTTGAATAAGAATCATATAACTCACAATTCGTAGTTCATTGTGTGCAATGCACCTTTAAGGCAGTTATCCTGATTCATGTGACTAGCCCTGTTCTGGGATAATATGTCCTTATGCCTGACAGGCAAAGTCTCAGGTAAATTTAATGTCTGAAACTTATATGGTTGTTACAGTCATTAGTTTCTATATATAATTAGAAGATAACACAATCTGTGTATTTCATTTTGCCTGATCTTGAAGAGCCATACTGCAATATCCTGGAGTTACCTAACTAGTGCCATGCTTCTTAGTCAGAACGCTAATGCTGCATGGCTTCACTTCCTAGTGTCACGTGGACAACGTTGTGCGTAATGACGCACGTTTGCATGTAGACGCCTCTGCCTGACGCGTTTCAACGTGCTATGACGTCTTTATCAAAGGATGGGAGGCATCTAGGCCGTTGATGATCTTTTATAGTAGCTGGGTTGCCATAGAAAACCATATTGAAATCGTGGCTGGATGGAAACCATGTTTAATGAAGGCCCGAGCCTTCTGAATGTTTATATGTGGCTAAATAAAACGATATATCACATGAGCAACCAAATCTATGGTTGCATGCAGATATAAAACAGATCTACAATAAGCATGAATGTGGATCTGAGATCTGATGACTGAAAAAGTATTATGTCTATATCCCTATTTAGGGTCTATGTATGATGCAGCTTATTATCCATCCACTGTATTAGCATATGTGTTGAAACAGTAATGCCATTAGATTGGAATAGAACTAAGTTGTAGGTCTCTATAGAGTCCAAAATCTTGGAATTCATCCACTGTGTTGGAATATGTATTGAGACAATAGTGCCATAAATTAGAGTGAAGCTGAACCATAAGTCTATATATAAACCAGCATAATTACATTTATCCCCAGCATTTGTATGTGTATTGGGATGATAATGCCATTAGTTTAGGATGAAACTCTATTATAAGTCTGTATACAATATAGCATATTTGTTTTTATACACTGCATTAGCATGTGTATTAGGGCTAACAGTGCCAATAAAGCTAAACTATGAATCTATTTATGATCCTTCATATTTGCATATTCCTGTATTAGGATGTGTATTGGGACAATAATGCCATAGATGTAAGGTGACAATAAACTATGAGTCTATAGATATAGTCAAGCCCACTCATCCCCTTCATTAGCATATGTACTGAGACAATAGTACCATCAATTTGGGGTGAAACTAATGTATAAATATAGTAGATAATATTTTGCCTACCTAGTAGGTCCCTAGGTCAGATTTAGATGATATAATACCATATTGAGGTATATACTACTCTCCATCTTTGGGATTTGAAATAGGAGTATCAACTAATAAATTGAAGAAGACATGTAAAAGTTTCCTTTTCTTGGGCCTGACTCAACATTATCAATCACACAAAAGCGAAGAACATCACTGTTATTATTGTGATAGTATTTGATGTGACGTGCAATTGGTGTGTCATATGAGTTATTAATGGCATAGATATGTTCTCCTATTCTACGACGTAGCTGTCTTCGTGTTTTGCCTACGTAGACTTTGTCACATAAACATGTAGCTACATAGACAACTCCTGTAGATAAACCGTTGTAACATTTGTCAATGTCAAAGACCTCCTTAGTGATTGGATGTTCATATCTTTTTGTTGGTTTTATATATTTACAAAAGCTGCATCGCCCACACCTGAAACATCCTTTAGGTGGTTGTAACCAAGTTTTGCATGGGTTGTACTCTTTAAAATGGCTATGTACAAGCATGTCTCTAAGGTTAGTACCTCTACGATAGGTGATGGGAATTCTGGCTGGTAGGATATCTTTCAGATCCTCATCGCTCAATAGCAAATGCCAATGTTTCAACAGAATATTTCTGATAATATTGGAATCATATCCATACGTCATAATACATCTAGGTGTATTTTCTGTTTGTCTATTTTTTGGCAGTTTCTGTTTGGATTCTATGAGGGTAGTGTTTGGTAGTTGTATCCATTCTTAAAATCATGTTTTTAATGCGATCATTGAGCAATTCTGCTCTATTACATCCTAAAGCATGTTTATAGGCCAATTTTAGACATTTCTTGGGATAACCTCTTTCTCTAAATCTTAATCGTAGTTTGTCAGCTTCAATTTGGAACTCTTTATCTGTGCTACAGTTTCTCCAAATACGGAGGTACTGGCCTTTAGGGATGCCTCTTTTGATGGGTTCATAGTGTTGGCTTTCCCAATGAAGCAAGGCGTTTGTCGCTGTGTCTTTCCTATATGTAGAGGTGGTAATGTTACCTTCACCATACTGATTCCAACATTAACACAAGATAGATACAGATAGATATATATGGAGAGAGAGAGTTATATAGATAAAGATAGATACAGATAGATATATATGGAGAGAGAGAGAGAGAGTTATATAGATAAAGATAGATACAGATAGATATATATGGAGAGAGAGAGATATATAGATAAAGATAGATACAGATAGATATATATGGAGAGAGAGAGTTATATAGATAAAGATAGATACAGATAGATATATATGGAGAGAGAGAGTTATATAGATAAAGATAGATACAGATAGATATATATGGAGAGAGAGAGAGAGTTATATAGATAAAGATAGATACAGATAGATATATATGGAGATAGAGAGTTATATAGATAAAGATAGATACAGATAGATATATATGGGAGAGAGAGTTATATAGATAAAGATAGATACAGATAGATATATATGGAGAGAGAGAGTTATATAGATAAAGATAGATACAGATAGATATATATGGAGAGAGAGAGTTATATAGATAAAGATAGATACAGATAGATATATATGGAGAGAGAGAGAGAGTTATATAGATAAAGATAGATACAGATAGATATATATGGAGATAGAGAGTTATATAGATAAAGATAGATACAGATAGATATATATGGGAGAGAGAGAGAGTTATATAGATAAAGATAGATACAGATAGATATATATGGGAGAGAGAGTTATATAGATAAAGATAGATACAGATAGATATATATGGAGAGAGAGAGAGTTATATAGATAAAGATAGATACAGATAGATGTAGATATATATATATATCACCTCTCTGTCTCTCCCACATTCTCCCCTCTTTGTCTCTCCCATCCTCTGTCTCTCTCCCCCTCTCCACACTCTGTCGATCCCATTCTCCCCCCTCTCTGTCTTTCCCATTCTTTCCTCTCTGTCCCTCCTACCCCCCCCCCCTCTCTCTCTCCCATCCTCTCCCCCTCTGTCTCTCCTATCCTCCCCCTCTATCTCTCTCCCATCCTCTTCCCTCTCTGTCTCTCTCCCATCCTCTTCCCCCTGTCTCTCCCCTCTCTGTCTCTCTCCCATCCTCTCCCCCCGTTGTCTCTCCCATCATCCTCCCTCTCTTTTTCTACCATCTTCTCCCCTTGGAATGCATGACCCACACCATTGCATGAGATCTCTTCAAGAAAATTGGGGATCTCAAAGGAACCTTTCATGAAAAAGTGGGCATGATTGAAGATAAAAATTGTGGGGACTTAACAGAAGCAGGTAAACATAAAGGGGTTGGCGGATCTACACAGGAAGGATAGTAAGGAGGAGATAAGAGGTATGATGAAGGGTTGGAATGTGATGAAAAGAGAGAGAGAGATTGGATGGGGTGAAAGAGGGATAATGATAAGGAAGATTTGTGAGGGGGGAAGAGGCTAGGAGAGAGAGGGTGGAGGGAAAAAGAGAGGATGAGGGCTATGTTCCATCTAATTTTTTGGAGTATGTGTATGCTTAAAATGTCTATTGTGCAACATGTTGCAAGGAGAGTAAGTCAGGTGATAATCAATGTTATTGTGTCTTAAGCTCACTAGCATACATTGCTTGAAATTTAGCATTTGTTTACAATATACCGGAGTATGGGTTAAGAAATTTAGCAAAGTTTTACATGTAAAAATAGATTTATTACTCACACTAAGTGTTTCAATTCGCTTCCACATGTAACTGGAATTTAACCTTCTTAATTGTATATACATAATATTGGGTGAACTCTTTTCACAACGCTGCAGAGCTATTGAATTTACAATAGATCTTAATTTCCTTTTATAGTACAGTAGATTCCCAGTTAACTGGCACCCATGGAGATTGGTGGATGACGGATAAATATAATTTCTGGTTGCTTGAAAGTTGCATAATAAAGAGGCCTAGATTAGCTGCACATAGGATGCTCTGCTAAGTATATGTGTCAGTGAGTGCTGTTCTAGCAGCAGCAGCTTTCCCTCCTCACTTACATACAGGTACATTCGGCTGGAGGGTGCAGTGCTGAACCCGGGGAATGTAACGCCAACACTGCCCTGACTTAGTCACTCAGAGTGATCTTTTACTTCACTATCACTCTGTTCCTTTTGATAGGATTGAGTTGTGAATTAGGGTGGGAGTAATTATTCAGTAATGGCTTTTAATCAAAAATGACAGCAATAAAAAGTGGAGCCTGGCAATGCTGGTTGCCACACAATGGGAGCCTCCCCCTGTACTTTACTGGCCTCGAGATGAGCACATTTGGCGCTCATCATGGGCCTCGCAATGAGAGCCTTTGGCGCTCATCATGGGCATTGCAATGAGGGCCTTTGGCGCTCATTGTTAGCTTATCCCCTGTACCTCTCCCACCTTCGACTTTATTGGCTTAGCGATGAGCGCCTTTGGCGGCGTTCATCAAGGGCCTCACAATGAGCGCCTTTGGCGCTTATTGCGATTCTCTCCCCCTGTCTACTTCCTCCCTTGTGTCTCATTCCCCCCCTTGTGTCTCCTTTCCCCCCTGTGTTTTTAACCCCCATCCCTCCTATGGGTCTCTTTACCCCTCCCTTGTGTCTCGTTCACCCCTCTCTCTCCCCTGTGTCTCTTCCCCCCTCTCCTGTGTATCTTTCTTTGTCCCCCCTCTGTCTCTTCCCGCCTCCATCGTGTCTCTTCCCATCATTTCCCTCCCCAGTGTATCTTCCCCCTCCTTTCACTCCCGTCTCTTCCCCCCTCCTCTCAGTCCTGTCTCTTCCCCACTCCTCTCACTTCCCTGTGTCTCTTCCCCCCCTCCTCTCCCTCCCTGTGTCTCTTCCCCAGATCTCCCTCCCCTGTGTCTGTCCCCCCTCTCCCTCCCCTGTGTGAAATGTTGTTTACACAGCATGGAAGGGTGAATGACTCTGATGCTTTGAGAGAGCAAGCTAATGCCGGACGTCAACATCTGACATCAGCGCCAGATTTGCTCTATCGAGTTTCTCCGCCCACCAGCGCTATCTCAAATGGAGCACCGGCAAAAGGAAAAGGGTCAATGGAGATCTATTTCTCCTAGTGTGGAAAAAGTTAATGGGGAAAACTAAGATTACATATCCCCCTAGGGATCTGTGTGCACTCCATGTTTAGTTGTGTGCGCTCATCTCAGGGTATTTGTGCGCATGCACAGCTTAGAGGGAAAAGCAAATGAGAGGGATGTATGAAAATCTATTAAATCAAGAAATATCCCAGACAATTCTTAATCAATTAAAAAATAACTTTATTGACATTTATGAGTCTTTCCATACCTAAAAGCATAGTTTTTTTTATTTTCAAGCCCTTTAAACTCATTGCTTTGTTTGATGCAACAAATGTACATAGAAAAAATAATGGAAGGGGCTATTAAGGTTAAAAAATATATAAAGCTTAGTTTACAGGTCCACAAATGTATTATGAGTGCTCAGCATGATGGTGTAGAGCAAAGTCTATACGTTCTGGATCCCTTAAATCGAAAGGTTATTGGTAACCAAGCAAAAAGCAGCAATGCACAGCCCAGCCTCATATCATGTATTGTAATAATACAAGCTGATACATTAGTACAACTTACTGCTCTATTAACGTAATTTACAACTCAGATATCCATAGATCTTTATGAGCTTACTAACGTTTTTAATTACTTACATTTATATGATTGAAGTAGAATTGCATGATGTGTCATGTTGATGTGTAATGGCGGACTCATATTAAACCCTTACCCACATTCCATACATACAACTGGTCTTTATCCTGTGTGAGTTTCTTGTGTCATTTCAAATCTTACTGAAACATTTTCTCATGTGAGTTTCAGATCATGCAAATGGTGTTTATCCTGTGTGAGTTCTCATGTGTCGCTTGAGATATGAGGCCTGAATGAAACATTTCCCACATTCAGGACATGAAAAAGGCTTTTCTCCTGTATGAGTCCTCTTATGTGTATTAAGAGCTGAGAGATGACTGAAACATTTCCCACATTCGGAACATGGAAAAGGCTTTTCTCCTGTATGAGTCCTCTTATGGCTATTAAGATTTGAGGCCCGACTGAAACATTTCCCACATTCAGAACATGGAAAAGGCTTTTCTCCTGTATGAGTCATCTTATGTCTATTAAGGTGTGAGACCCGACTGAGACATTTCCCACATTCAGAACATGAAAAAGGCTTTTCTCCTGTATGAGTCATCTTATGTGTATTAAGAGCTGAGACATGACTGAAACAGTTCCCACATTCAGAACATGAAAAAGGCTTTTCTCCTGTATGAGTCATCTTATGTGTATTAAGAGCTGAGACATGACTGAAACAGTTCCCACATTCAGAACATGAAAAAGGCTTTTCTCCTGTATGAGTCCTCTTATGTATATTAAGATCTGAGAGATGACCAAAACATTTCCCACATTCAGAACATGGAAAAGGCTTTTCTCCTGTATGAGTCCTCTTATGTTTATTAAGAGCTGAGAGCTGACTGAAACATTTCCCACATTCAGAACATGAAAAAGGTTTTTCTCCTGTATGAGTCCTCTTATGTGTATTAAGAGCTGAGAGACGACTGAAACATTTCCCACATTCAGAACATGAAAAAGGTTTTTCTCCTGTATGAATCCTCTTATGTTTATTAAGATCTGAGACCCGACTGAAACATTTCCCACATTCAGAACATGAAAAAGGCTTTTCTCCTTTATGAGTCATCTTATGTTTATTAAGATCTGAGAGCCGACTGAAACATTTCCCACATTCAGAACATGGAAAAGGCTTTTCTCCTGTATGATTCCTCTTATGTATATTAAGAGCTGAGAGCTTACTGAAACATTTCCCACATTCAGAACATGGAAAAGGCTTTTCTCCTGTATGATTCCTCTTATGTATATTAAGAGCTGAGAACTGACTGAAACATTTCCCACATTCAGAACATGGAAAAGGCTTTTCTCCTGTATGATTCCTCTTATGTATATTAAGAGCTGAGACCTGACTGAAACAGTTCCCACATTCAGAACATGGAAAAGGCTTTTCTCCTGTATGAGTCCTCTTATGTATATTAAGAGCTGAAACATGACTGAAACATTTCCCACATTCAGAACATGAAAAAGGCTTTTCTCCTCTATGAGTCCTCTTATGTGTATTAAGGTGTGAGACCTGACTGAAACATTTCCCACATTCAGAACATGAAAAAGGTTTTTCTCCTGTATGAGTCATCTTATGTATATTAAGATTTGAGACCCGACTGAAACATTTCCCACATTCAGGACATGGAAAAGGCTTTTCTCCTGTATGAGTCATCTTATGTCGATTAAGATCTGAGAGCTGGCTGAAACATTTCCCACATTCAGAACATGGAAATAGTTTTTCGACTGTGTTACAAATGTGGTCTTCTCCAAGGTTATTCCAAATCTTGTATCCATCTGTTGAAAAAAAAGAAAAAAGAGTAAATTCTGACAGCTTTAACATTCTTCTATATGGAATAATTAGCTAGTATATACCTATTATAGTAATTATAATCAATTAAAGAGACCAATTAGCAGTTAATAAAAAGTCAAATCATACAAAAACAAAGCAAAATATGTCTGAATGTGCAGTATATAGAGTGCAGTGTGATCCGGTGCATACCAATTATCATCAATTATGGTCTTTTGCTTAACTAAATCTGATAGTCTGCTAAGTGTTATTTAAAAGAAAAAACAAATACTGTATAAACACAAACTTTACATATTGCAACTTCTACATGCAATTATTGCTTGCTGCAGGCTGTCATTTTTTTATGCCTGTTACTGGGTGGGTGTTTCTGTAAACTAACAATCTGCCCATTAGCTCTGCGGAGAGCACCGACTGTAGTTACTGACACTTTCCCACTGTGCAGATACAAACTTCCTGTATGTGCAAAGTTTTCTATCAGGAATTGTGCTAATGAAAATAAAATGGCAGATTGGGGTCATTACACCAGCAAATAAGAAATGTTCCCTAGTGTTTATGATTTATGAGGATTATATGAAAGAGATTTTGAATCAATTAAGTTATAACGATATCTACATAAAGTTGAATATTGACATCACAGTGGAGTATTAGACATGCCGATACAAATACTCTTTTATATGCTTAATCTTTTCATCCATTGAAAAAGGATGACCTTACCCAGATGCTGAGAGTGTGGAGATTAAATAGTAATAGGAATAAAATAGTAGATGCTGTTAATAAAATGGGCACTACGTTTTCTGATGTTATATTAGTAAAGAAATTGAACTAAGTGTTCAGAGGGCACTTGGAATGCCCCACCGACCATCCCCAATAGGGATCCCCATGGTATCTAAAATTAGTCCTCTACCATAGGGGTCCCTATGGACTTCCATAGTACCCTAATCCTCTACTATGGGGGTACCTGTACAAATCCGTAATATCTTAACACCTAACTAAAACTTTATGTAAATAATAAAAACTTAATTTACTAAAAATAAATAATTACAATAAAAATAAAATTAATTAAAATAAAAAAATTACAATTTAAAATAAAAACATTACATTGAAATGCACATTTAGGTCCGTAGGGAGTGAGGTAAGTGTGTGAATGTATGTGTAGGGTCTATTGGGAGTGAGATAAGTGGGTGAATGTACGTGTAGAGTCCATAGGGAGTGAGGTAAGTGGGTAAATGAACGTGTAGGGTCCATGGGGATTGAGGTAAGTGTGTGAGTGTACGTGTAGGGTCCATAGGGATTGAGGTAAGTGTGTGAATGTATGTGTAGAGTCCATAGGGAGTGAGGTAAGTGGGTGATTGTACGTGTAGGGTCCATAGGGAGTGAGGTAAGTGGGTGAATGTACGTGTATAGTCCATAGGGAGTGAGGTAAGTGGGTGAATGTACGTGTGTAGTCCATAGGGAGTGAGGTAAGTGGGTGATTGTACGTGTAGGGTCCATAGAGATTGAGGTAAGTGGGTGAATGTACATGTAGAGCCCATAGGCAGTGAGGTATGTGGGTGAATGTACGTGTAGGGTCCAAGGGGATTGAAGTAAGTGGGTGAGTATACATGTAGGGTCCACAAGGAGTGAGGTAAGTGGGTTAATGTACTTGTAGGGTCCATGGGGATTGAAGTAAGTGGGTGAGTATACGTGTAGGGTCCATAGGGATTGAGGTAAGTGGGTGAATGTACATGTAGAGACCATGGTGATTGAGGTGAATGAATGTGTAGTGATCATGGGGATTGAGGTGAGTTGGTGAATGTACATGTAGAGTCCATAGGGAGTGAGGTAAGTGGGTGAGTGTACGTGTAGGGTCCATGGGGATTGGGGTGAGTGGGTGAATGTACGTGTAGAGACCATGGGGATTAAGGTGAGTGGGTGAATGTACAAGTAGAGACCATGGGGATTGAGGTGAATGTATGTGTAGAGACCATGGGGATTGAGGCAAGTTGGGGAGTGTACGTGTAGGGTCCATGGGGATTGAGGTGAGTTGGTGAATGTACGTGTAGGGTCCATGGGGATTGAGGTAAGTGGGTGAGTGTACGTGTAGGGTCCATGGGGATTGAGGTGAGTGGGTGAATGTACATGTAGGGTCCATGGGGATTGAGGTGAGTGGGTGAATGTACATGTAGGGTCCATGGGGATTGAGGTGAGTGGGTGAATGTACGTGTAGAGACCATGGGGATTGAGGTGAGTGGGTGAATGTACATGTAGAGACCATAGAGTGCATCTGTGCACAATCTGTGCTGAGCTCACAGTTTACTCGCAAATAATCACATATAATAAATGTCAAACTGCGAGTCATCGTCACACTATGCAAGCTAGCAAAGTTAGCTCACAGAACTGCGTCCCTCGCAAAGCCAAAGGCTCATTTCAGGCCGCAAATGCGGACCCCGGGACTTAGAAAAAAAACAATAATGCGGAATGAGGAAATAGGGACTTAGAAAAATAAAAAAAATGAAGTTAACGGCCGAAGCGCGTACATCAAAAAACACCAAAAACACAGAAATTAAGGTCATTCGGATACTGTGAGTTTAAGGAAAAAATCCATCTGCTTTAAAGCTGTAAAAGTTGTGTATTGATATCACCTCCTCTTGGTTTTATGCAGAGGTGGTCCACTACGTAAAATTTCATTATAGAGAATTTGTTGGCATGTGCCATTCGTTCATATTTATATTTATACTAGGTACCATTCTCTACCCCCTGCCTTTTTGTTGTTGTTTTTAAACTTTTCTTAGTTTAGTGCACTTTTTTACAAATAAACAGCGCCTATCCTCAAACTTTTTCATCTATAATATATGTTGCTGCATCCCTATGATTAGCAAATACCTTCTGCATATGAGGCATGTATACCAGCATCACTTTATTATTATTATACCATTATGATGCTTATTTCTAAGCTCTAGAGTTAAAATATTATACCACTCCATCTGTCATAATAAAGGTGGTCACTTATTTCTAATCCCACAGTATTATGGGACAGTGACACCCATTTTTCTTGACTGGCAGCCACTATTTCAGGATAGACGCTTTTTAATTTTGTAGTCACTTATCTTGCTTTATCCTGCAGAACACTAAATTATCCTACTTTTTTTCCCTATTAAATTATTTCCCCCTTACTTTATTAATACACTGTAAAATGGTATTTTTCTTATATATTTTAAGTTTATCTCTCATCTCTAAGGAGTTATTATTATCACTCTCCTGTACAGGGATCTGAATGGGTTTCCATCTGGTGAATAGACTTCTCATCTCTCTCATATTCTCCGTCCTCATTAATTAAGTCGGAATATAGATCTCCATCTTGGGGTCCTATTAGTCACAAGAGAGAGAAGCCTCTGGATTTGTACAGATTTACACAACTATCTGACTTAAATATATACAGAAACAGATCCCGGGTGTAAATTTACAGACCGAGGTACTAAGTCGTACGGGTCGTAAGTCCAGCGTCTGCTGCTGGCGTGCATCGCTTATCGCAAGCCCTAAGCCTAAGTGCGGCGCCGCTGCCGATGAGCGCCTGTGGAACTCATTGCGAGGCCTGCAATGAGCGCCTTCGCCGATTATTGCTGCACGAGGGCCGCAAAGCGTGACCAACATCGTAAGCATTCATGTGAATGTGAATTATCCTGTACATTTGCTGCGTGCATGTGTTAGACATTAAGTTATAGACTGATATTAGTAATGATTGGCCAGTACTAAATTCTAGACCCTCCCCCACCCTTATCAAGCTCTCTGAGCTATCCATTACGATACTGAGTTGCACAAACAATTCTGCATATCTCGAGAATTATGTACTACAGAGATAAATAGCTATTGCAATGTATAGACAGTTTTGAATTCTCTTTAAGATAAAATAAATATAGTTATGGTGACAGTGTGACATTACAGAATGTATTATTAATGTTCTTATTGTGTATTAATTCCTCACCTTCCCTGATATTCCCAGGACTCTCCTCCTCCTTCACCTGCTG
The DNA here is from genome assembly GCA_027410445.1 of Discoglossus pictus. Lineage (NCBI taxonomy): Eukaryota > Metazoa > Chordata > Amphibia > Anura > Alytidae > Discoglossus > Discoglossus pictus. Next base: position 683,514 of record JAPZIH010000694.1, on the reverse strand, counting down.
CTGATCTCTTATATTCAGATCTTCTTGTTCAACCTTGGACACAACTGGAGGCTTCACATCTAAAGGTCCTACAGATAGAGATAAACAGATTATAGACCTTCACCATTGTAATTATTTACTATCAATCTGGTGTTTGTGTCTTAAAATCTATTTAATTCACCTTTATCATGAGCTGCGATGTTTGTAAAACTTCCTGGGTGAGAGATGAAGGAGAAATCCACCTCAATAAGGACTGAAGTGAGTGATAATTGTCCATAAGATATTACTCACCTTCACTGATATTTACAGGAATTTCCTCCTCTTTAATCTCCGGGGGACTCCTCATATTTGTCTCTTCTTCTTGGTCAGACTCTGAGAGATCTGATGGTGTCACTTTATCACTGTCTGTACAAATAAACATGAGATGCTCACACATGGGATTTGTTATTTGTTTTTTTGGTCTGTACAAATAAACATGAGATGGTCACGTGCTGGGATTTGTTACATGTCTTTATGGTCTGTACAAATAAACATGAGACGTTCACACGCTGGAATTTGTTATATGTCTTTATGGTCTGTACAAATAAACATGAGATGGTCACACGCTGGGATTTGTTACATGTCTTTATGGTCTGTACAAAAAAACATGATACGGGCACACGCTGGGATTTGTTACACATCTTTATGGCCTGTACAAATAAACATGAGACGGTCACACTCTGGGATTTGTTACATGTCATTATGGTCTGTACAAATAAACATGAGACGGTCACACTCTGGGATTTGTTACATGTCATTATGGTCTGTACAAATAAACATGAGACGGTCACACACTGGGATTTGTTACACGACCCCGCACAACTTGCGCATCATACCCACAACCCGCGGAACTAAACATCAACAGAAAAATCTAATAAACAATTCACACTGCGAGTCCCGTAGCACTTTGAAAAAATCGCCTCTAAAAAATTACGGCCCGTAACACTTACAAAAGGAAACCGCCACTTAGGAAAAAAAAATATGAGCCCCAAAAAATAAGAAACACACACAAAATATAAAATAAAATAAACATACTGAGCAAGGGGGGACAGCCAGGACGTTTGGGAATGAGGTTACATGCAGATTTAAAGCCAATTTAGAGACTTTCGCTACTCGAAAATCCCCTAAGCAAGAGAAAAAAATGGCCACTGAAAAAAAAAGAAAACGAGGCTACACGACCCCTAAGTACGGAAAACACTGGCAGGCACATACAACTTTTACACAGACCCGTACAAGGTAATTAATACACTATTTGGAAGGACGCTAAATGCTCCACACCCGCGTACCACATTCGCCGCCATTTTACAACACTAACCTACAGAATGTGGAAGTACACAGCTACATAAACTGTTTCCCCTCATGCACGCAGCCTATTTACACTAAACACAGCACACATTGCTGACACTTCCACCTCAGCTCAACAACACTGCAAATCTACATTGTATGCTGCAGGAACATCAAAACAGATTGTTAGCTCTTCAGCACATTCCTTGCTGCATATATTAATTACAAATAGGTCAAGTATATCACATATAATAGTTGTCAAACTACGAATTGTCGTCACGCTTTGCGAGCGGCCGCATTTGCAGAAGGTGGAGGCTTTAAGGCGCATGACTTTGTAACAAAACAACCCCACATACCTCTAAAGTCGCAGCACTTAGTTCCACAGCGCCCCCAAAGCACCCCACACAACCGTTAACTCGCAGCACTTAGTCCTCTCCTTCCCCTCCTCGTCTCCCTGCCCTGTGTCTCACAGCACTAACCCCCCCGAACAGCGCACGCGCAAAAAACACTAAAAACACACTAATAAACCCAATAATTTAAAAAAAAACACTCACCCACAGCACGGGGAGACAGCCAGGACATCTGGAAGTGAAATTAAATTGGAATTTAACCCCAAATTCCACCGTTTCGCAACTAAAAAAACGGCTAAGCAAGGAAAAAATTGGCCGCCGAAACCATGACCTCGGACCGCCCAGCCACGTACAACTTAGCCAAGAAGGGATCCGAGATAAGCTCGGCAACCCTCATTAACCACACATTAATCATAGCAGTGGGGGGCCCCGATTAACCTCACATTAACCCTTGCAGTGGGGGTCCCCGATCGCATGCGATCGGGAACCCCAGCTGTAATCAAAATTCAAATTTCCCGCCTTACAGGTCCGTAAAGGTCCTTAAAGGACCCGTAAAAAAATAAAAATAAAAATGAACCCTATCACTCATGGGGCTCTATACAAAGCCCCATCAACCCCTAAAAAACCCTGTCACTCATGGGGGTCAATACAGACCCCCATAAGCCCTTAATTAACCCTGTCACTCATGGGGGTCAATACATACCCCCTAAAACTATAATTAACCCTGTCACTCATAGGGGTCAATGCAGACCCCCATAAACCCATAATCAACCCTGTTACTCATGAGGGTCAATCCAAACCCCCATAAACCCTTAATTAACCCTGTCACTCATGTGGGTCAATACAGACCCCCATAAACCCATAATTAACCCTGTCACTCATGGGGGTCAATATTGATCCCCATAAACCTATAATTAACCCTGTCACTCATGGGGGTCAATACAGATCCCCATAAACCTATAATTAACCCTGTCACTCATGGGGGTCAATAGAAAACCCCTATACACCCTGAATTAACCCTGTAACTCATGGGGGTCAATACAGACCCCCATAAGCCTTTAATTAACCCTGTCACTCATGGGGGTCAAGACAGACCCCGATAAAGCTATAATTAACCCTGTCAATTATGGGGGTCAATACAGACCCCGATAAGCGCTTAATTAACCCTGTCAATTATGGGGGTCAATACAGACCCCCCATAAGCCCTTAATTAACCCTGTCACTCATGGGGGTCAATAAAGACCCCCTTAAGCCCTTAATTAACCCTGTCACTCATGGGGGTCAATACATACCCCCCTAAACCTATAATTAACCCTGTCACTCATGGGGGTCAATACAGATCCCCATAAACCTATAATTAACCCTGTCACTCATGGGGGTCAATCCAAACCCCCATAAACCCTTAATTAACCCTGTCACTCATGTGGGTCAATACAGACCCCCATAAACCCATAATTAACCCTGTCACTCATGGGGGTCAATATTAATCCCCATTAACCTATAATTAACCCTGTCACTCATGGGGGTCAGTACAGATCCCCATAAACCTATAATTAACCCTGTCACTCATGGGGGTCAATAGAAAACCCCTATAAACCCTGAATTAACCCTGTAACTCATGGGGGTCAATACAGACCCCCATAAGCTCTTAATTAACCCTGTCAATTATGGGGGTCAATACAGACCCCGATAAGCGCATAATTAACCCTGTCAATTATGGGGGTCAATACAGACCCCCCATAAGCCCTTAATTAACCCTGTCACTCATGGGGGTCAATAGAAAACCCCTATAAACCCTGAATTAAACCTGTAACTCATGGGCGTCAATACAGACACCCATAAGCCCTAAATTAACCCTGTCACTAATGGGGGTCAATACAAACCTCCATAAACCGATAATTAACCCTGTCACTCATGGGGGTCAATACAGACCTCCATAAACCTATAATTAACCCTGTCACTCATGGGGGTCAATACAGACCTCCATAAACCTATAATTAACCCTGTCACTCATGAGGATCAATACAGACCCCCATAAGCCCTTAATTAACCCTGTCACTCATGGGGGTCAATACAGACCCCCATAAGCCCTTAATTAACCCTGTAACTCATGGGGATCAATACATACCCCCATAAACCTATAATTAACCCTGTCACTCATGGGGGTCAATGCAGACCCCCATAAACTCTTAATTAACCTTGTCAATCATGAGGGTCAATACAGACCGCCATAAGCACTTAACTAACCCTGTCACTCATGGGGGTCAATAGAAAACCCCTATAAACCCTGAATTAACCCTGTAACTCATGGGGGTCAATACAGACCCCCATAAGCCCTTAATTAACCCTGTCACTCATGGGGGTCAATAAAGACCCCCTCAAGCCCTTAATTAACCCTGTCACTCATGGGGGTCAATACATACCCCCCTAAACCTATAATTAACCCTGTCACTCATGGGGGTCAATACAGATCCCCATAAACCTATAATTAACCCTGTCACTCATGGGGGTCAATCCAAACCCCCATAAACCCTTAATTAACCCTGTCACTCATGTGGGTCAATACAGACCCCCATAAACCCATAATTAACCCTGTCACTCATGGGGGTCAATATTAATCCCCATAAACCTATAATTAACCCTGTCACTCATGGGGGTCAATACAGATCCCCATAAACCTATAATTAACCCTGTCACTCATGGGGGTCAATAGAAAACCCCTATAAACCCTGAATTAACCCTGTAACTCATGGGGGTCAATACAGACCCCCATAAGCTCTTAATTAACCCTGTCAATTATGGGGGTCAATACAGACCCCGATAAGCGCTTAATTAACCCTGTCAATTATGGGGGTCAATACAGACCCCCCATAAGCCCTTAATTAACCCTGTCACTCATGGGGGTCAATAGAAAACCCCTATAAACTCTGAATTAAACCTGTAACTCATGGGCGTCAATACAGACACCCATAAGCCCTTAATTAACACTGTCACTAATGGGGGTCAATACAAACCTCCATAAACCGATAATTAACCCTGTCACTCATGGGGGTCAATACAGACCTCCATAAACCTATAATTAACCCTTTCACTCATGGGGGTCAATACAGACCTCCATAAACCTATAATTAACCCTGTCACTCATGAGGATCAATACAGACCCCCAGAAGCCCTTAATTAACCCTGTCACTCATGGGGGTCAATACAGACCCCCATAAGCCCTTAATTAACCCTGTAACTCATGGGGGTCAATACATACCCCCATAAACCTATAATTAACCCTGTCACTCATGGGGGTCAATGCAGACCCCCATAAACTCTTAATTAACCTTGTCAATCATGAGGGTCAATACAGACCGCCATAAGCACTTAACTAACCCTGTCACTCATGGGGGTCAATAGAAAACCCCTATAAACCCTGAATTAACCCTGTAACTCATGGGGGTCAATACAGACCCCCATAAGCCCTTAGTTAACCCTGTCATTCATGGGGGTCAATACAAACTTCCATAAGCCCTTAATTAACCCTGTCATTCATGGGGGTCAACACAGACCCCCATAAACCGATAATTAACCCTGACACTCATGCGGGTCAATACAGACCCCCATAAACCGATAATTAACCCTGTCACTCATGGGAGTCAATACAGATCCCAATAAACCTATAATTAACCCTGTCACTCATGGGGGTCAATAGAAAACCCCTATAAACCCTGAATTAACCCTGTCACTCATGGGGGTCAATACAGACACCCATAAGCCTTTAATTAACCGTGTCACTCATGGGGGTCAATACAGAATTCCAAAAGGCCCTTAATAAACCCTGTCACTCATGGGGGTCAATACAGACCCCCATTAACCCTTAATTAACCCTGTCATTTATGGGGGTCAATACAGTACCCCATAAACCCTTAATTAACCCTGTCACTCATGGGGGTCAATAGAAAACACTGATAAACCCTGAATTAACCCTGTAACTCATAAAATCAAATAAAAAAATGCATTCCAACCCCCCCCCACTACAGAAAAAAAAACATTACAAACCTGAAAAGAAAATACATACAATACATAGAATAGATACAATACAATACCCCCCTATCTAACATAAAATTAATGCTTTCTCTATATAAAAATAACTAAATCTATGCTAAAATAAAATAATTAAGACCACTTACCTTTGCAGATGTCCCGTGAGATCAGCAACCTAGGAGAAAAAAAATAAAAAATCTACATTACAGAAAATAAAAAAAACTAAGTCACAAAAAATATAAAAGGAAAATTACAGAAAATAAAAAAATACATTACAACCCCCCCCCCCCCCTACAGGAAAAAAAAAAACCTTACACACCTAAAAAGGAAATACATACAATAAAATACAATACATACAATACAAATAAAATACCCCCTAGATATCTAACATACAATAAATGCTATCTCTAGATAAAAAAAAACTAATTCTAAGCTAAAATAAAATAATTAAGACCACTTACGTCTAAATTTTCTAAGTATTATGGGGCTCTGAAAAGAGGCACTATTCTTAGATTTTGTATAAAAAAATAAATAAATTAGTCCAACACATTTACAGAAAATAAATAAACATTCTAAACATTGTACTCACCTTTCCAGCATGCCCCCGTCCTTCTTCTTTTCTTCTTCTCCGGCGTGGCCCCTGTTGAAAAAAAACATAACATTAGTACAAATACATATAAACATAACACGAAATAAAATAAACATAATCTACATTGTACTTACCTCCCCGCGATGGTCTCCGGCCTCCTCCTCTACTGCCCCGGCTTTAGATTAGAATTATTTTATATTATTATTATTAAACATTTTATTTTATCATAGATTTAGGGTTTGTTATATAGAGATAGCATTTATAGTATGTTAGATAGGGGGATCTATTTTAGATAGATAGTATTGATTGTATGTTAGATAGATAGGGGGGATTGTATTGTTTTTTATTTGTATTGTATGTATTCTATGTATTGTCTGTTTTTTATTTGCATTGTATTTTATTTGTATTGTATAAATTTCCTTTTCAGGTGTGTAATGTTTTTTTTTTTTTTCTGTAGTGGGGGGTTGTAATGTATTTTTTTATTTTCTGTAATGTTCCTTTTTTTATGTTTTCTGACTTAGGTTTTTTTATTTTCTGTAATGTAGATTTATTTTTTTCTTTCTGTAATTAGAGTGGTGGGGTGATTAGGGGGTAGGTAGGATGTGTAGGTAGGTAGTGTAGGTGTTAATAGGTTAAAGTAGAGGGCTGTTAGTTTAGATTTAATGGATTATTGGGGGGCTATAGTGCAGTGTAGTGTTTGTACTTAGTATCATGAGGGTACTGGAGAACCCTCATAGCACTTACGGGGTAATGTAAGGCTTCTAACTGTCCAATGAGGGTCTTTAAATACCCTTATGGGACTAATGGGGTTAAATAGAGGCTTGTGAGGGTCTGTATAGACACCCATAAGAGACCGGGTTAAAATGGTGTAGTGCTTACACTTTGGGTCATGAGGGTCCTGGATGACCCTCATGGCACTTATAGTGTTATTACATGCGTTCATTAGTGTTAGAGGGGTCTATATAGTTGAGGCACACAGTACACTCACATTGTGTGGCAAACAGCATTTCAACACTTTATTTTATTGCCCCGTCATTTTTGACGGGCAAGTCGCTAGTTACTTTATAACTCTACTAATTAATTAATTATCATTACAAAACACACACACAAAAAAAATAAAAAAACAGACGACAAAATCACAATAAACGCTAAAGGCGCTCAGTGCGCGCCTCACAAGGAGCGTCAACGGTGTGTAGAGGAGCACAACTACACCAGGGGAGAGGCTCGCAATGCTCGCCGAAACGCCATCAGCACAAACCTTGCAATGAGCGCCAAAGGAGCTCTGATAACCAAAAATACACCAATAGGCTTGCAATGAGCACCAAAGGTACTCACAAAACCAAAATACTTACTTTGTGTAGCAAACCGCATTACCTGCCTTACAATTATATTGCCGTCATTTTTTGTCATATATATACTACAGAGTGATGGGAGTGTGGCTGTCTATCTATCTATTTATCTGTCTGTCTATCTATCCCTCTATCTGTCTGTCTATCTATCCCTCTATCTATCTATTTATCTATATCTATCTGTCTATCCCTCTATCTATCTATCTATCTGTGACTGGTTATCAGGTGCGAGTGGGATAAAGACAGGAAGTGATACCGGATATTATGATATTATACTATATATATATAATACAGAGTGATGGGAGTGGGGCTGTCTATCCCTCTATCTATCTATCCATCCATCCATCTATCCCTCTATCTATCCCTCTATCTGTCGATCTCTCTGTCTCACTCCCTCTCTCCATCTACCCCCACCCCTCTATATATATATCTCCCCCTATACCCCTCCCATCTCTCTTCCCCTCTCCCTCTATCTGTGAGAGCTGGTCTGACATATATACACACTGAGCTCCACCTCCTCATACAATAAGTATACCGATTTACACACACACTATATATATATGTATATATAGACACTCATACCTCCTAATACACTAATATCATTATATTCCGGTATTTATAACCCCCTACGTTATCTCCTCATCATTAAGTAATCAGTAATCGCTTTATTTACCTGCTAAGAGCTCGGACACACACCTCTAGGCCGCAAACTCCCTCGAAGAATAGGAAGAGAATGTACCGGAAGTCTCTGCCAAACTACAAGTTCCGGAAAGCGCAGCAGCACTAGCAGCAGCCAATCAGCACAGTTAGGGGGCGGTTCTATGAAGTCATTTAGTTTCCATGGTCACACTGTGAGCATACAACTTTCTCACACTCTGCACATACGCTTGTAACGATCGGACAGCATGTTTTAGTGTATTTCTGCCGAGCAACTGGTGACGTCACCACTTATCCAATTATTTTATTGGTCAGGAGAGTTGTCATGTTATTGTGCCCCTGTAATGTATGTGTGAGACATCTCTGTGATATAAACGGAAGAGGCTGGAGCTGTGACATATACTGGGAGCAATCTATTAGTGTTTATACTTTATATTCTAGATGACTTATTACTTAGAGAAAGAGAGGAAAGTAGCAATCTAGAGAATATATATATATATATATACATAGAGAGAATATATATAAATATATATATATACATAGAGATAGAGAGAATATATATATATATAGAGAGAGAGACAGCTATATATATATATATATATATATATATATATACATAGAGAGAGAGAATATATATATATATATATATATATATATATGTATATATATATATATATATATATATATACATAGAGATAGAGAGAATATATATATATATATATATATATATATATATATATATATACATAGCAATTGTTTCACATATGGTGGGCTAAGAGTGATAGAAGCCCTCCACCGTAAAAAGTACAGTAGTACAAATAAGGAATAGTTCATCAATGATTCCATTTGAATGTTTAAAAATAAGTTGGTGAAAACTTATTTCCTGTTTAAATTTCTCAGAAATACAGTATATGCACTGCAGTCTGGGAAAACTGGGCGGGGCATGCAAATGAGGCCACATAATGCACTATCACTCTGTCAATCTAAACCATTTTAAACATGGCTCCTTTTACGCATATGCTTACTGTATTTCACAGTTTTAGACATAGCAACGGATGGATTTTTCACAAACCAGGTCACATAACACAAAAAATATATACATAGAGAGAGAGAGACAGTATATATGTATATATATATATATATATATATATATATATATATATATATACACACACATAGAGAGAGAGAGAGAGAATATATATATATATATACATAGAGATAAAGAGAATATATATATATATATATATATATATATATATATATATATACATATATACATAGAGACAGAGACACAGAGGGAGAGACACAGAGAGAGAGAGAGAGAGACAGAGAGACAGAGACACACAGAGAGAGACAGAGAGATAGAGACAGAGAGAGACAGAGACACAGAGAGAGAGAGAGAGAGACACACAGAGGGAGAGACAGAGAGAGACACAGAGAGAGAGACAGAGAGAGAGAGACAGATAGAGAGACAGAGACACACAGAGAGAGATAAAGAAACAGAGAGAGACAGAGAGAGAGAGAGACACAGAGAAAAAGACAGAGAGAGACAGAGAGATAGAGACAGAGACACACACAGGGAGAGAGAGACACAGAGAGAGAGACAGAGACACACAGAGAGAGATAGAGACACACAGAGAGAGACAGAACGAGACAGAGACACACAGAGAGAGAGAGACACAGAGAGAGAGAGACAGAGAGAGAGAGAGACACAGACAGAGAGAGACAGAGGGATAGAGAGACAGAGACACACAGAGAGAGATAGAGAGACAGAGAGAGACAAATAGAGAGAGAATATATATATATATATATATATATATATATCTACATACAGATAGAGAGAATAAATATATATATATATATATATATATATATATATATATATATATATATATATATATATATATAGTGGCAGGGCGCCCCCTTCTGACGGGGTTTGCATCCTCTTTTCTTATCTCTTTAACTTATTTAGGGAGGAAGACACAGTAGGCTGTTAGAGGCTTAGTTTTACTGCTATTTATTTGTTAGCACAAACAGAAAGAAAATAGTGCTTATCCTCAGCCACAAAATAAAATTCTACATAAACGGGCTTACTATAACCAGGAACGCCCTGACTAGCCCTGAGACCACTTCTCGGTCTGCAGGTATAATAACACAGTCCACAGTATAAAC
>JAPZIH010000694.1:566029-672966 GCA_027410445.1 Discoglossus pictus | reverse complement strand
GGGGCTGGATCCTACACTATGTCACAGTATATGTCTCTGTATACGGCTCAGGTGATCTCTCTGCTTATCATCATATTGAGTGTCTCTGATTCATGGAACTAATAAACATTATGGGCTCTGAGTTCCCACTAATTTGGCTCTGACCCCAGCTCTCCCCACAGTAATCAGTGATCCAGATAACCCCTAAATTATCTCCTTGTCACTAATTAGAACATTTATCACTTTATTTACCTGCTGAGGACACACAAAGATCAGCTCCCGGCCGCACTGCTGGAAAAGGAACAGGAAGTGAATGTTCACTGCACTAAACTACAAGTCCCAGAAACCCCAGCACCACAAGCAGTAGTCAATCAGCAAAGTAAAGGGGTGTGTTTATGTTTACAGTCTGGTTTCCATGGTGACACGGCGGGTATATCAATATGTCTCACTCTCTGCATTTCTCTGGAGCAATAAAGCAGAGCTGTTATCAAATAGTGATGTCATCGCCAGCCCGATTATTTCAGTGGCAGGACATTTGTGATGCTATTGCTGCCCTATAATGTGTGTATCGTGCATTATACCCACTGACTGAAATGTCTGTCTGACTTACCCAAAACAAACATGGCGATCCAAGTGACCTGTGGATAAGCTTCCTGTAAGCGTGCGTCATGACGTCATAATTACTCCCTAACAACCGGATATCCACTGAATAAAGAGCAAGTGACACAAACAAGGACTGTCTGTCTATCTATCTATCTATCTATCTATCTATCTATCTATCTATCTATCTATCTATCTCTCTATCTATCTCTCTGTCTAAATGTCAGTTTGGAGGGAGGGGTGTATATATGTTTTTATCTCATATGTATTTGTACTTATTTATACATATATAGTGATGGGAGATGATTTCTCTCTCTGTGAATATATATTTATAGTGCAGGGCAGTGTATACCATGGTATATATGTATTTATATTTAGAGTATATCTATCTACACATATATACCCAGTCTGCAGTGTGTATATCACTAATATAGTTGTCATGCTTCAAGTTTGTGTGTAATGCTCGCAGATTGTGAGTTGCGCATCCGTGCTGCAAATTGCGAAGCTAAGAGGGAGACAGAGGGAGAGAGAGAGAAGGAGGGGGAGGGAGAAGCAAGGAGGGGGAGGGAGAAGGAGAGAGAGAGAAGGAGAGGGAGAGAGAAAGAAGGAAGGAGAGGGAGGGAGAAGGAAGGAGAGGGAGAGAGAAGCAAGGAGGGAGAAGGAGAGAGAGAGATTGAGAAGGAGAGGGAGTGAGAAGGAGAGGGGGAAGAGAGAAGAAAGAAGGGGAAGGGGATAGAAGGAAGGAGAGAGAGTGAGAAGGAAAAAGAGAGAAAAGCCGCTCATTGCGAGACTAGCAAAAGGTGCTGAAAGGAGAGAGAAGGAGGTGGAGAGAGAGAAGAAGATAGGGAGAAATAGAAGGCGGTAAGGAGAGAGAGCACAGGGAGAGAGAGTGGAGAGGGTGCAGAGAGAAGCAGAGGGCGCAGAGAGAGAGGGTACACAAAGAGAGGGAGCGGGCGCAAAGATAGAGAGAGAGAATACACACAGAGAGAGGGCACACAGAAAGAAGACACAATTTTTAAGACTATATTATACCGAGGCTCACAATGGGAGACGAAGGGGGAGAGGAGGGAAAGTGACGGAGGGGGAGAGGAGGGAAGGAGAGGGAGAGAGAAGGATGAAGGGGGGAGAGAAAAGGAAGGAGAGAGAGTGAGAAGGAGTGGGAGAGAGACAGAGGGAGGAGACAGAGAGAGTGAGAAGGAGAGGGGGAGAGAGAAGGAATGAGGGGGGAAGGGAATAGAAGGAAGGAGAGAGAGTGAGTAGGAGAGAGAGAGAGAGTGAGGAGACAGAGATAGAGTGAGAAGGAGAGAGAGAGAAAAGCTGCTCATTGCAAAGCTAGCAATGGACGCCGAATGGGAGAGGGAGGAAAGGAGAGGGATAGAGTGAGAAGGAGAGGGAGGTAGAGAGAGAGAAGAAGATAGGAAGAGATAAAAGGAGGAAAGGAGAGAGAGCACAGAGAGAGAGTGGAGAGGGTGCAGAGATTGAGAGAGCGAATACACAGAGAGAGGGCACACAGTGAGAGTGAGCACAGAGAGAGGGAGAGCGTGCAGAGAGAAGCAGAGAGAGAGGGTACACAGAGAGAGGGAGCGGGCGCAGAGATTGAGAGAGCGAATACACAGAGAGAGGGCACACAGTGAGAGTGAGCACAGAGAGAGGGAGAGCGTGCAGAGAGAAGCAGAGAGAGAGGGTACACAGAGAGAGGGAACGGGCGCAGAGATAGAGAGAGAGAATACACACAGAGAGAGGGCACACAGACAGACAGAAGACACCATATTTAAGACTATATTACACCGTCATTATTAATGGGCAAGTGACTAGTAGATATATAATGGTGATAAATACTTCTGAGCTGTGCGGTCTGATCAGGTGATGTTTGTATCTAATCTCCGGCTCCTACTAATCTTATAATCACTATAATCCTTTATGGTCAGTACTTTGTCCTATAACAGATAATATCAGATCCTTCCCTCCCTGATCCATCCTACTTGTCCTTAGTGCCTCCATATTGTCCCCCCAGTGCCCTTCCCACCATTGCAGTGTTTGATTCCCTGTTAGGTCATTGTACAAGTAGTGTGTTTTTAACCCATAAAGTCCCGGGCAGTCCAGTGTGTGACTAGAGGACCAGGTATAACAGGGGGCTCTGGTCTTAGACCTGGACTTTAGGTCAGTGACACAATGACTGATACAATAGCCCAGTATTAAATAAAATAATATCAGATCTGTGTCTACACAAACATACATTGCTGGATGATCATTTGGGTGGGTATTATTAAATTACATTTATTTAACAGTTTCATTTATTTTTCATTTTGTTGTATTATTTTATTATTAATTGTCTTTTTTTATTTGATATTTTTATTTACTTGAATTTTTTATTTTTTTGTAATCTATTTTTTTTTTGTTTCTGTGTTTGTAGTTAATTATATTAGTGTAGTGTAGTGTTTTTTCTACTTAGGCTCATCAGGGGTTGCGTTTAGGGGACCATAGTGGTCTATATAGACTCCTGAGGCTGTTAAGGCTTGGTTTAGCATACCATGGGAGCCTATATAGACCCCCATGGTATTTTGGAGTAACATTAGATACCATGGGGGTCCTTTTAGGATAGGCATAGCATAGGATCTATATAGAATGGGAAGTTATACTGGGTTAATATTGATTATTATTATAGTTTATTTGTAACGCACCAATACTAGTGAGTTGTGTGTCTGTGCTATCCTAATTACTATCCTAGATTATGTGTCATTGTGTATCGGTGGTTGCTTCCTTAGTGTATACCTAAAGTTGTGTGGTGTTTTGGTGCCACTGTACTCTGTACATCAGTTACAGTGAGGTGAAACATGTAAATGTGTTGGAATGGCCGAGTCACAGCCCAGACCTCAATCCAATAGAAAATCTGTGGTCAGACTTAAAGATTGCTGATCACAAGCACAAACCATCCAACTTGAAGGAGCTGGAGCAGTTTTGCAAGGAGGAATGGGCAGAAATCCCAGTGGTAAGATGTGGCAAGCTCATAGAGACGTATCCAAAGCCACTTGGAGCTGTGATTTACGTACAAAGTATTGACTTTAGGGGGGTGAATAGTTATGCACATTGACTTGTTCTGTTATTTTGTCCTATTTGTTATTTATTTATTATTATTATCGTTTATTTATAACGTGCCTACATATTCCGTAGTGCTGTACATATGTTCCAGGCAAAGGTAAATACAAATTAAGACTTGGAATCCAGTGTCCATGGTGCTTTCCCCAAAGCACATTGCAGGATTGAAACTCGCAGACTTACTACCTAAAAGTAATGTGAGTGGTAAAGGAGGGAGAGAGAGGTGATGAGCGTGTTAGGGTGGAAGGTGATACGCTTCTTTAAAGAGATGCGTTTTTAGGGAGATTTTGAATCTTTTGAGGCAGAAGGATAATCTGGTGGAGTGAGGCAAGGAGTTCCAGAGAGAAAAGCAGAATGAAGAGGGCAGTTGGGGGAATATTTGGATATGAGAGCAGAGATGTACAAAAGTGCGCTATTGTTGAGGGCTTTGTAAGTTAGGGTCATGATTTTAAGTTTTATTCTAGAAGCTAAGGGAAGCCAGTGGAGTGATTGACAGAGAGGTGATGCCGACACTGAACGTTGTGTACGAAAGATGAATCTAGCAGAGGTGTTCATTATGGATTGAAGTGGGGATAGTCGGGTGGTGGGTAGGCCAACAAGAACCGAGTTTCAGTAGGCGAGTCGAGAGATGATGAGAGAGTGTATAAGGATTTTAGTTGTGTCTTGTGTAAGAAAGTGACAAATTCTGGAGATGTTTTTTAGATGGAGAAGGCAAGATTTAGTTAGTGATTGTATGTGAGGGATGAAAGAGAGGGCGTGGTCCAGTAGAAGTCCAAGACAAGAGGCTTGGGAGGAGGGGGTTATGATGTCGTTGTTGACAGTCAGAGAGTTGTGAGGAATTGATGCTGTGGGAGAGGGAGGGAAGATAAGGAAGTTTAGTTTTAGACATGTTGAGTTTGAGATGGTGGGTGGACATCCAAGAGGATATACTAGAGAGGCAGTTGGAGACGTGTGTTAGAAGAGAGGGGGATATATCTGGTCCGGAGAGGTAGATTTGGGTGTCATCTGCATAGAGATGACAATGAAGCCCAAAAGAGTTTATGAGGGTACCAAGTGAGGAAGTGTAGATGGAGAAGAGGAGGGGGCCTAGGACTGATCCTTGGGTACACCAACAGATAGGGGGTGAAAGGAAGAAGAGGTGTCGGAGAAGGAGGTATAAGTTGGTATTACCTATTTTTCATCTTCCATTTTTGGTCTCAACGGAGCTATATTGACCAATGTGGTTCTAACCAAAATCTTATTCTACTGCAACTAACACTTATGTTTCATTAAGTCAGGGAATATTAACTACCTCTATTAATTTTTGGTTTCCCCGTTTCTCAACAAACCTCTTAAAAAAAAAAAAAAATATATATATATATATATATATATATTACCTTATTTCCTATCCCTTCCATATTTAACAACAATTGCTCATTGTCAAAGTGAGAAAAAGAGAAGAGAGGAAAAAAAAACATCTAACTCAATATTACGCAGTCCATTCCTCGAATATCCTTCATTTTCACCACCATTTTATAGAGATATATTGTTTATTTTAACAGCATGTAATGATATATAACAGGATATATTAAATGTGTTTATTTGGTTGTGCATTTATAAATTGTTAATATGTCATTTTATTTTTATATCTTTGTTACTTTTTTATTGTTCTATTGTGTGCCTGTGTATAGTTGTCACACTGTTATCTCTATCCTTCTGTGTCACTAGTGAGTTGTGTGTCTGTGCTATCCTAATTACTATCCTAGATTATGTGTCATTGTGTATTTGTGGTTGCTTCCTTAGTGTGTACCTAAAGTTGTGTGGTGTTTTGGTGCCACTGTACTCTGTACATCAGTGTGGTGATACTGTGTGCTTGTTTCTGTGTGATTGTTATATTAGACTAGCGACTTGCCCATTAAAAAATGACGGCAATAAAATTGCAAGCCAGGGAATGTTGTTTGCCACAAAAAGTAAGTGTTTTGTCGTCTGAGTACCTTCAGCGCTCATTGCGAGCCTCGCTGTGAGCGCCTTTGGCGCTCATTGTGAGCCTCTCGGCTGGTGTATTTTTTGCAAGGTCCACGCCTTTTTGCGCTGTTTGCGAGCCTGTCGCCTGGTGTAGTTTTAGTCCTCGGGCACCCTTGGTGCTCACTGTGAGCCGCGCGCTGAACACCTTCAGCGTTTTTTGCGATCCTGTCGTCTGGTCCTTTTTTCTGTATATTTTTTGATGATAATGAATTAATTAATACAATCATAAATTAATATACTTTACCTATTTGTAATTAATATATGAAGCAAGCAATATCCTGAAGAGCTAACAATCTTTTTTGATGTTCCTGCAGCATACAATGTACATTTGCACTCTTGGTGAGCTGAGGTGGAAGTGTCAGCAATGTGTGAAGTGTAAATAGGCTGCGTGCGCGAGGGGAAGCCGTTTGTTTAGCTGTGTAGTTCTGCATTTTTGGATGGTAATGTTATTAGTTGCAAGTTAGTGGTGTAAAATGGCGGCGATTGTGTATGTGTTACGCGGGTGTGGATCATTTTGCGTCCTCCCTTATAGTGTATTTTATAGCTCGTAGGGTCTTGTGTAAAAGTCTTATGTGTCTGGCATTTTTTGGCGTGTCTATTGGTCATGTAGGATAAGTGGGCTGTGTGCGCGAGCGCAAAGCGTTTGTTTAGGTGTGTAATTCTGCATTTTGGATTTCTAATGTTATTAGTTGCAAGTTAGTGTTGTTAAATGGCGGCGATTGTGTATGTGTTAGGCGGTTGTGGAGCATGTAGCGTCCTCCCTAATAGTGTATTTTATACCCCGTACAGTCTTGTGTAGAAGTCTTATGTGTCTGGCGGGTTTTTGCGTGTTTATTGGTCGTGTAACCTCGTTTTAGGTTTTTTTGGCCGCCATTTTTTTGACGATTAGCCGATTTTCATGTGTGGAAACTCTGCAATTTGTTTTTCAATTGTCGTGCAACCTCCTGACTCCCAGATGTCGTGGCTGTCCTCCCGTGCTGGGAGTGTTTTTTTTTTTTTGTATTTTTTAAATTTTGGTAGTGTTATTGTTGTTTTTGTATGTGCGCGGTCTGGCCGTTAAGTTCGTATTTTTTGGACCTCGTATTTGTATTTTTTTCTAAGTGCCGCGGGTACTTTTTTCTAAGTGTGCTTTCCTTGTTACAAGTGTTACGGGCCGTCATTTTTTTATGCTATTTTTTTCAAACTGCTATGGGTCTTGCATTGTGAATTGTGTACTTGAGTTTTGTGTTGAACTGTAGTCCAGCGGTTCATAGGGATGAGCGCCTACGGTGCTCATCTCCACCATCGCAGTGAGCGTCTTCGTTGCTCTCTACCTAAGTCGTACAGCGCTCATCTCTGCCAGCACAAGGAGCGCCGGCAGAGATGAGCGTATTTAACTGAGACAGCGTATTTAACTGTCTCATATCCAAGACTGTTCAGGATCCGATGCTGTAATGAAGCTAGATATGCTGGTTGATCAATGCTTACCCTTATCCTTTACATTAATTCTTACCCCTTACATCAAGTAGCAATAAGTGGAGAATACAAACCACTATATAACACTTATTTAAGCTAATTTACTACACCAGAAATAGATAAGCTCAGGGTATAACTTATATGTAGCACACAATCCTACTCTATATCGGAGGAACTTACCCTATTTATAACCAGTACAGCGTTATTAGACTAAATAGTTGGGTGCATAGCACTGAGCAAAATCAGTGTGTGGAACTATGATCAGTTCTCGATTCACTGTTCAAGGCATGTATACATAAAATGTCTTTCAATGTTTGGCCAATAGGGCCTATTTAATAAATTAATTCTATGTATAGTTTACAAGTCTCAGTTCTCTGTATTAAGCAAACTAAAACTGGTTTAATAGACCAGAATAGTTAATTTTCCACCCTTCAAAATTTAGCCAATAAAGCCTATACACAAACTATATACCACTATATATGTCCACCTGTGTGCAATCTAAGCGTCACATGATCTGTTATTACATATACACACCTTTTTTAAAAGGCCCAAGAGGCTGCAACACCTAAGCAAGAGGCACCACTAATCAAACACTGCCATGAAGACCAAGGAACTCTCCAAACAAGTAAGGGACAATGTTGTTGAGAAGTACAAGTCAGGGTTAGGTTATAAAAAATATCAAAATCTAATGATCCCCAGGAGCACCATCAAATCTATCATAACCAAATGGAAAGAACATGGCACAACAGCAACCCTGCCAAGAGACGGCCACCCACCAAAACTCACGGACCGGGCAAGGAGGGCATTAATCAGAGAGGCAGCACAGAGACCTAAGGTAACCCTGGAGGAGCTGCAGAGATCCACAGCAGAGACTGGAGTATCTGTACATAGGACGACAATAAGCCGTGCGCTCCAAAGAGTTGGGCTTTATGGCAGAGTGGCCAGAAGAAAGCCATTACTTTCAACAAAAAAACAAAATGGCACATTTTGAGTTTGCAAAAAGGCATGTGGGAGACTCCCAAAATGTATGGAGGAAGGTGCTCTGGTCTGATGAGACTAACATTGAACTTTCTGGCCCTCAAAGAAAACGCTATGTCTGGTGCAAACCCAACACATCACATCACCCAAAGAGCACCATCCCCACAGTGAAACATGGTGGTGGCAGCATCATGCCGTGGGAATGTTTTTCAGCAGCCGGGACTGGGAAACTGGTCAGAGTTGAGTGAAAGATGGATGGTGCTAAATACAGGGATATTCCTGAGCAAAACCTGTACCACTCTGTGCGTGATTTGAGGCTAGGACGGAGGTTCACCTTCCAGCAGGACAATGACCCCAAACACACTGCTAAAGCAACACTTGGGGGGGTTTAAGGGGTAACATGTAAATGTATTGGAGTCACAGCCCAGACCCCAATCCAATAGAAAATCTGTGGTCAGACTTAAAGATGGCTGCTCACAAGCACAAATCATCCAACTTGAAGGAGCTGAAGCAGTTTTGCAAGGAGGAATGGGTAAAAATCCCAGTGGTAAGATGTGGCAAGCTCATAGAGACTTATCCAAAGCTACTTGGAGCTGTGATTGCCACAAAAGGTGTCTCTACAAAGTATTGACTTTAGAGGGTGAATAGTTATGCACATTGACTTTTTTCTGTTATTTTGTCCTATTTGTTATTTGCTTCACAATAAAAAAAAACATCTTCAAAGTTGTGGCATGTTCTGTAAATTAAATTATGCAAATCCTCAAACAATCCATGTTACTTCCAGGTTGTGAGGCAACAAAACACGAAAAATGCCAAGGGGGTGAATACTTTTTCATGGCACTGTACACAGTAAAACTTTAATAACATTTATTCTCATCAGGTCCCACCAGTTTTGTGGCCCTTTAAGTTACAACAATATGTATTAAAAAAGTGACAAGTGGGCATAGATTTGGTCAAACACATAAAAAAAACTCACTAAATTATAGTTTGGCAAAGTCTATGAAAACTGTACACAGCATTTATATTACTCTGACTATTTTGCACAGGCGGAATTGGGATATTTGAGAGATTCACCTAGGGGGTGTGACGTATGAGGGGCATTTGACCACGTGTGGTGAATGTGTGAGCCGGTGCAAAAGTAGTAGTATGTGATACAATTATCCTACAAGGTCATATATAAAACATTCAATTAGTGTTTACTAAGCATAGGAAGGCAAAACATCATATAGTAAACTCAGATATAATAAAATCCAAACTGCTCACTAATGTCCCTGGCGTACTATGGTCTATAGGGTCATGGAGAGTCAGATGCAACTGAACGACTAAACAACAACAACAAAAGTACAATACAAAACAAAGGCCACCAACTCGATTACCTTGGCTTGAGACAGTGCAATTTAATTAAGGATTACACTATATTGCCCTTCAGTCTTTCTGTCTCTATATTTCCATATTTTAGTGATTACTAAGTGTAGACTGGGAACCAGAGAAGTATTACAAGTAGGTTTTTCTGTGTAGATAGAGCATTCTGTTTTCTATTATATTGTTCCCATGGGTGATGAAGGAGAGAGATCCAGGGGTCTAAGGGGGGTTTCAATTCTCGGCACAAAGCAATGAGAACATTTATTGGCAAGAAATAAGCTTGAAGCTGAGCACATGTCCATCATATGCCTATATATGAACTTTCTAGATGACAACCCTTCCAGCAGAAGATGGGGGGGAGATACACTGATGTGGGATTTTTGTAGGATTGCTCTTATAGTTCAAGCAAATGGAAATTGAGTTAGACATTTCCTATAAGTTTTACTAGTCTCGTGTGTCAATGGTTTCACCTAAGTCAGGTTCCCATCAAGTGATATCTGGTAAGGGGAGGTAGTCCCAGAAGACTGGACAAGTGTATACAGCTGGGAAATAGTATAGTAGGAAGTATAACTATTCCTACCTTAGATTTTACCTTTTCATTGAAATACCTAAAGAAAGTTTAGTCACCTTTTTATTGCATGTGCTATTTTCTGCTCTGCTTGGGCCTTGGTACGTATGAACCTATATTGCTGCCTCTTGTTCGTTCTATATAATTCTTTATACTCCATTGAGAGAGTCTCTCTTTACAAAATGGCTTCCACCTCTTTAGAGTCCCAGATTGTTTGTTTTTCTTTTCTTAATAAACCTAATGCAATGTGAGGTATCATCAATAAATCCTTTAGTACCTTCTCACATTCAGCCATCAGAGTAGTATCATCGGCGTATCTGAGGTTGTTGATATTCCTTCCAGCAATATTGATTCCGGCTTTGGACTCATCCAGTCCAGCCATACGTATGATGTACTCTGCATATAAGTTGATTAAATAAGATAACAATATACAACTTTTAAGAAGCCATGGTCAGAACCGAACATGGGACAACAAAATGGTTCAAGATCGGAAAAGGAGTGCGACAAGGTTGTATATTGTCACCTTTTTTAATCAACTTATATGCAGAGTACACAATGTAAGGGCTGGATGAATCCAAAGCGGGAATCAGTATTCATGGAAGGAATATCAACAACCTCAGATATGCCGATGATACTACCCTGATGGCTGAAAGTGAGGAGGAACTAAAGGACTTATTGATGAGAGTAAAAGAAGAGAAAGCAAAAGTTGGCCTGCTGCTCAACGTTATAAAGACGAAGGTCATGTCAAACGGCAATCTCACTTCCTGGCAAATAGACGGGAAAGAAGTGGAGGCAGTGACAGATTTTATTTTCTTGGATCCTATATCTCTGCAAATGGTAATTGTAGTCATGAAATTAAAAGATGTTTGCTTCTGGGGAGGAAACCTATGGCAAGCTTGGACAATCTAGTAAAAAGTAAAGATATTAAACTATCAACAAAGGTCCGCATATTTCGAACTATGGTATTCCCAGTAGTAACATATGGATCTGAGAGCTGGACCATAAAGAAGTCTGAGTGCCGTAGAATTGACGTCTTTGAATTGTGGTGTTGGAGAAGACTGGTTAGAGTCCCTTAGACTGCAAGAAGATCCAATAAATCAATACTTCAGGAAATCAAGACAAACTGTTCACTAGAAGGCATGATCATGAGGCTGAAGCTCAAATATTTTGGCCAAATCATGACATGGCAGGATTCCCTAGAAAAGACTCTGATGCAGGGAAAGATTGAAGGCACAAGAAGAAGGGGACAACATAGGAGGAGATGGATAGATGATGTCACTGAAGCAATGAACATGACCTTGATGGACCTCAGAGGGGCAGTGACTGAGAGATTCACCTAATGTGCTGTGGTCTATAGCGTCACAGAGAGTTGGACGTGACTGAACAACTAAACAACAAAAAAACAGAGGCAGCAACATAGGTTTATATGTGCCAAGGACAAAGCAGAGCACCAAAAAGCACATTAAATACAAAGGTGACTAAACTTTCTTTCTGTATTTCAGTGATAAGGTAAACACTAATAGCCTTATTACATTTGGATTTGCCAATTTAATAGGGCTCTATATAAGCACAGAGCATATTTTTTTACAGGAGTTTTTCGTTAGTGAAGACCTGGCTTTTGGATAGATGTTTAATAACTAAAAACTTCTGTAAAAATATGCTAAGTGCTTATATAGAGCCCTATTCAATTGGCCGAATCGCAACTTAATAAGGCTGTAAGGGAGGAATATTTATACTTAAGAAAGTAGATAGCTCTGCAGAAGAAGACATGGACATACACTACCTAATAAGTATAATTTGGTTAGATTGTCTTCACAGCTTAGTCTTCCATTACATTCACCTCTGAAGCTTCGCTTTCCAACCACAAGTAAGACAGTAGGCTTATCCTTACCACATTTAAAAAAATTGTTCCGACTTTCACATACTCACAAGGGACTATTTACCACCTGTATACACTTGTCCAGTCTTCTGGGACTACCTCCCCTTACCAGATATCACTTGATGGGAAAATGATTTGGGTGAAACAATTGACCCAGAAGACTAGTAAAAAGTTATAGGAAATGACTAACTTAATTTCCTTTTGCTTGAACTATAAGAGCAATCCTACAAAAAGCTACATCAGTGTATCTCACCCCCTCAAACTGTATGAGATGGCCAGATCCCCAATGTCGTCTACTGGAAGGGTTGTTGTGAAGATCCCAGATAGGGTTGCTATTCAGCTCCAACACTTCCTGCTTTCAGCTACAGGAATTCCCCTCTTACAGCTGGCAATCTTCTCAGAAGGAATGGGCCCCTTGGTGACCTGCAGTCATATCACGATCAATAGCATATCAAGAACACAGGCTCAGCATAGCAAAGTCATTTCTAGCATAGCAAAATAATAAACGCCTTCCCTCTTAAAGAATTTACACCATCCCCCATGTAACCCAGAAAGCATGGTTTTATATGGACTCTCTCACAGCATTTCAAAAACAGCACTGAACCCAAACAAAAGGATTTCCCTCCCCCAGTAACATTACAGTGGGCTGAACACATTCAAATCCACATCCCATATTAGTATTCCCCAATGATAGCAGTGGAAAACTGGGGGTTTGGCTTGCCCACCTTAGGGGGTGGATGACTGGACCAATCTCACATGGAATCAGAGCAGCAACATAGAACAAGGAGCTTGTAATTACCCCAACGTCATGCAGTGCCATCTTGTGGACAACAAATGAAATTACGTGTCCTTTAAAACATGACAGTATGTTAGCAAAGGGCAAACCGATCTTCACAGTTGTCATCTAGAAGATTCATAAATACACATAAGATGAACAAGCGCTAACCTTCAAGCTCATTTCTTGTCAGTAAATGCTCTCATAGTTACGTGCCTAGAATTGCAACACCCTTAGACCTCGGGATTTCTCCTTCATCATCCATGGGAACAATATAATAGAAAACAGAATGCTCGATCTACACAGAAATACCTTGTAATACTTCTTTGGTCCCCAGACTACACTTAGTCATCACGAAAATATGGGAATATAGAGACAAGCCAAAGTAATTGAGTTGGTGGTCTTTGTTTTGTATTGTACTTTTGTTGTTGTTGTTTAGTCGTTCAGTTGCATCTGACTCTCCATGACCCTATAGACCATAGTACGCCAGGGACATTAGTGAGCAGTTTGGATTTTATTATATCTGAGTTTACTATATGATGTTTTGCCTTCCTATGTTCAGTAAACACTAATAGAAGGTTCTATATAAGACCATGTAGGGTAACTCTATCACATACTACTACTTTTGCACAGGCTCACATGTCCACCACACATGGTCAAATGCACCTCCTACATCACACCCCCTAGGTGAGTCTCTCAAATATCCCAATTCCACCTGTGTAAAATAGTCAGAGTAATATAAATGTTGTGTATAGTTTTAATAGACGTTCCCAAACTATAATTTAGTGAGTTTTTTCGATGTGTTTGACCTAATCTTCGCCCACTTGTCACTTTTTAAATACATATTTGTGTAACTTAAAGGGCCACTTTAGTGCTCTCTAAAATATAGTTAGGTGGGACCTGATGAGAATAAATGTTATTACACTTTTACTGTGTATTTATACAATGAATTGCTATTTTTATCATGTCCCCAGGCAGTTTGAGCTTCTCATCTTCACCCCCTGTATGATGTATTGTCTCTGGATTGGGAGCTGCCTAGATGGGTATGCTCTCTAATCAGTCATGCAGTACTTGTATTTAGATAGGGGAAGGTGACTGGAAAGTGTATTTATGTACATTGCTAGCAGCTCATCTTACACTACTGTCTGCTACTGATGTGTGTTTTACTAAGTGGTGTAAAAAGGCTTTCAATTTGGTACTTCTCCTGGGCGGCTCCCACTCCAGAGACAATACATCATTCCGAGGGTGGAGACATCTGGAGCTTATACAGCTTGGTGTATAATCTAATAAAGTAAATTGTTGTTTAAATGCACATGAAAAACTTAATAACGTTTTTTTTTCTGTTTAAGTCCTACCTAATTATTCTTTAGAGATCCTTTATATGACACTAAAGTGATCCGGAACCATCAGGTTTATAATGAAGTGTCATGCTCTGATCCCCTTCTGGATCGCCACCTTGTTGTGGTGAAGGGGCTTGTGTACTTCAATGAAGTTGTCAGCTGAACCATGTAGGGTCACTGAAGAGGGGTAGGTCATAGCAGAAAGGTAAGACAAATCATGGTTCACTGGCAAAGGAACTGGCAACCAACTATAAAAATTGTACCAAGAAAACCATATGGATAAGCACAATCAGAACAGATGTGCCTGGCGTTCTGTGTTCATATGGTCACCGATAGTCAGACACAACTGAAGGACAGGACAACAACTAAAATGCTCTAATAATTAATAATGTGGTGGCAAAGAACATTTCATCCTTACACATTTCATCCTAGTAACGGCTTAGACATTGTGATAACAACTTCCTTTTTCACACTTTGTTATATATAGCCTTCCTAATTGGTTTATTATAAGACAACATGGCGTAGTTACAGTATTTATAGGATTATATATAGAAAATAGGAAAAGCTTACAAATAAAACAAGCAACTCACATCATACATAGCAATTGGTGTTCTCCATACCATAATACAATGAATGACATTTTAACAAGGCAGAGTAAAATAAAAAATAACTTTTATTAGTTATCACAAACATTTAGCACATACAATTAAAAAACAAAGAGATTAAAAAATATAAAATAAGCTCTTGAGGTATAGGGTCTCAGGGGCAGGAGCAAAGGTATCAAACCACGTAAAAAGCTTATTTTCTGCTCAAAATTCAAGTTAATACATATATTGCACTGCATTCTGGGAAACTGGGTAGAGACATGCAAATGAGTTTACAATCCATTTTCACTCTAATACAAATTCCACTTTATACATGGTTACTTTCAGGCAAATGCTCACCGTATTACACATCTTTAAAGCACAGCATAGAATGGATTATGCATGAGCTAGGAGACCTACCCACAGACTGCACCATTTCAATTTGCATTGGATTTCAACACTGTGGGGCTGATCTCTCTCTATGTGTTTGTGTGTGAGTGAATGTTTGTGTGAATGTGTGTGTCTGTGTCTGTAAGTCTGTGTTTTTGCCACCCGAGGCTGCCCCTATATATTTTTTTTTTCTTTGCATATATATCAATTGCTGGAGCAACTGATCCAGGCTCCATACTTCTGTGTCAGGTGTGACCATGTTGTCTATCTTGAAGCTCAAATTGGAGAACTGGAGAGGGGAATAGCAGCACTTAGTGATATTGCTCCACTGGAAAGGGAGTTGGTGCTCACAGAGCAAAGACCAAACCCCACATGTGCCAGTCATGGCTGTATAAAGGATTCTCTTTGCACTGGGCCTCTAGGCTAAGGGATTTACTGTAATGATTGTACCATTTTCTGATATGGGTATAGACACTGCACTATATAGGTATGTGTTATACATGCCTCATATTTATATGTATTGTTTTATATACGGTTTGGTAGTAATTTAAGGTATACTGTGTGACCTGGTCTTTGGAGAGGTAATCAAATTATTGCTTGCAAAGCAAGTCCAGAAGGACTTACTAAAAGAGTAACACTGCTGAAAAGTTCTATTAACATGCTTTAATACTCAGATATCCATAGATGTATATGAGCTAGCTAAATGTTTTTGATTAATTCCATTTATATGACCTTAGTAGAATTGCATAATGTGCCATGTTGATATTTAATTCCGGACTCATATTAAATATTCCCTACATCCCATACATACAATTGGTCTGTATCCTATGTGAGTTGTCTTGTGTCATTACAAATCTGACTGAAATACTTTTTTTTTCTCTTGTGTAAGTGTCAGAACATGCAAATGGTGTTTATCCTGTGTGAGTTCTCATATGTTGCTTGAGACGTGAGGAGAGACTGAAACATTTCCCACATTCAAAGCATGGAAAAGGTTTCAGAATGAGTTCTCTTATGTGTATTAACATGCGAGAGCTGACTAAAACATTTCCCACATTCAGAACATGGAAAGGGTTTTTCTCCTGTATGAGTCATCTTATGTTTATTAAGAGATGAGAGATAACTGAAACATTTCCCACATTCAGAACATGGATAAGGCTTTACTCCTGTATGAGTCATCTTATGTTTATTAAGAGATGAGATTTGATTGAAACATTTCCCACATTCAGAGCAAGGAAAAGGTTTTTCTCCTGTATGAGTCTTCTTATGTTCTTTAAGAACCGAGGCCTGTCTAAAGGATTTCCCACATTCAGAACATGAAAAAGGTTTTTCTCCTGTATGAGTCATCTTATGGCTATTAAGATCTGAGAGACGACTGAAACATTTCTCACATTCTGTACATAAAAAAGGTTTTTCTCCTGTATGAGTCTTCTTATGTTCTTTAAGAACTGAGGCCTGTCTAAAGGATTTCCCACATTCAGAACACGGAAAAGGTTTTTCTCCTGTATGAGTAATCTTATGGCTATTAAGATTTGAGGTCTGACTAAAACATTTCCCACATTCAGAACATGAAAAAGGTTTTTCTCCTGTATGAGTCTTCTTATGTTCTTTAAGAAATGAGGCCTGTCTAAAGGATTTCCCACATTCAGAACATGAAAAAGGTTTTTCTCCTGTATGAGTCATCCTATGTGTATTAAGAGATGAGAGATAACTGAAACATTTCCCACATTCAGAACATGAAAAAGGTTTTTCTCCTGTATGAGTCCTCTTATGTGCATTAAGAGCGGAGATCTGACTGAAACATTTCCCACATTCAGAACATGAAAAAGGTTTTTCTCCTGTATGAGTCATCTTATGTGTATTAAGAGATGAGAGATAACTGAAACATTTCCCACATTCAGAACATGGATAAGGTTTTACTCCTGAATGAGTCCTCTTATGTTTATTAAGAGATGAGATTTGATTGAAACATTTCCCACATTCAGAGCATAGAAAAGGTTTTTCTCCAGTATGAGTCATCTTATGTTCTTTAAGAACTGAGGCCTGTCTAAAGGATTTCCCACATTCAGAACATGGAAAAGGTTTTTCTCCTGTATGAGTCATTTTATGGCTATTAATATATGAGGCCCGACTGAAACATTTCCCACATTCAGAACATGCAAATGTTTTTTCTACTGTGTGACAAATGTGGTCTTCTCCAAAGTTATTCCAAATCTCGCATCCATCTGTTGGAAACAAAAGCACCAGGAGTAAATTCTTACAGCTTTAACATACTTCTAAATGGAAACAATTAGTAAATATATAACTATTATAGCTAATAGAATTATTTATAGCGCACTGAGGCCAGTTCATAGTTAATAAAAGGTCAATTTGGTTGAAAATGATTTAGTTTAGTCTATTAATTTAGTGGAAGTTCTTTAACTCCCAACAACATTGTTTTCTAATCATATGAAAATGAGGCAACAGACGTCTGAATATCTATAGAGTGCAGTGTGATCCGGTGCATACCAATTATTGTCAATTATGGTCTTTTGTTTAACTAAATATGATGATCTGCAAAATGTTATTTAAAAGAATAAACAAATACTGTATGAACACAAACTTTACATATTGCAGCTTCCACATGCACTTATTGCTTGCTGTAGGCTTTCATTGTTTGCCTGGTGCTGCCTGTTACTTCCCGAGGTGGGTGTTTCTGTAAACTAACAATCACTGCATTAGTGCTGCTGAGAGCACCGTCTGTAGTTACTGACACTTTCCCACTGTGCAGATACAAACTTCCTGTATGCAAAGTCTTCTATCAGGAAGTTACCCAGTTACTTATTTACATGGTAATTGAGGTTGAATAAAGATATTTAGTCCATCAACTTCAACCATTTTAGATCTCTTTTGTTTATTATAATATGTGGATTATTTATTACCTGGCAATAATTGTTAATAGGTAATTATTAATTGGAAAAAAAAATAAAAAAAAATAAAACATTTGCCAATTGTCTCATAATGGGAAAAGAAAATACTTCCTGAAACCAGATACTGTTAATTGGACTCCTCCCTGGATCAAAACTCATCTAGTTATCCAAAATAACCCTGAATGCCCTTTTTATTTAAAAATATATCCAACCCTTTTTTAAAGTTATCTATTGAACCCACTGTCACCACCTCCTTTGGTAGAAAATTCCACAGATTAACCACCCTTACAGTGAAAACCCCTTTTCTTTCTTTAAGGTGGAATCTTTTTACTTGTAACCTCAAAGGATGTCCTCTTGTCAGTTGAAACCTCTTGGCACAAAAAAGTACGCTTGAAAAATCCCTATACTGACCTAGGATGTATTTATATAAGGTAATCATATCTCCCTTTTAGCACCTTTTTTCTAAAGAAAATAAGTTTAATTTGGTTAGTCTTTCTTCATAACTTAGCCCCTCCATTCCCCTTATTAGTTTCGTTGCCCTTCTCTGTACATTTCCAGCCTTAAAATGTCCTTTTTATGAAGTGGTGCCCAAAATTGTCCTCCATATTCCAAATGAGGGCGTACTAGGGATTTGTATAGTGGCAGAATTATATTTGCTTCCCTTGCTTCTATACCCTTCTTAATACATGCTAATATTTTATTTGTCTTTGCAGCTGCTCCTTGGCTTTGAGCACTGTTACCTAGATGCTTGTCCACAAGCACTCCCAAATCCCTTTCAATATCTGATACACCTAGATTTGCTCCATTAAGATTATAAATTGCATGGCTATTTTTCCTTCCCAGATGCATAACCTTACATTTATTCGTATTAAATCTCATCTGCCATTTAGATGCCCATTCCTCAATTTTATGTAAATCCCTTTGGAGGGAAAGCACATCTTTATCTGATTTAATTACCTTGCACAACTTTGTGTCATCAGCAAAAATGGAGACCCCACACTCCAATCCTACCTCTAAGTCATTAATAAATATGTTAAAAAGGAGAGGACCTAGAACCCCACTTACCACATTAGTCCAATCGGAGTATGTTCCATTTACAACAACCCTTTGCTTCCTGTCTTTTAGCCAGCTCTCAATCCATGAGCAGATATTTACTGCAATTTCTGTATCTCTTAGTTTGCACAATACTCTCCCATGTGGCACTGTATCAAAAACCTTTGCAGAATCTAAAAAGACTACATCCACTGAGTTGCCTTGATCCAGGTTCCTACTAACCTCCTTATAGAAACTAATTAGATTTGTTTGACATGACCTATCCCTCATAAATCCATGTTGACTCCGACTTATAGGTTGTGCTACTGAAAATAAAATGGCAGATTGGGGTCATTACACCAGCAAATAAGAAAGGTTCCCTAGTGCTTATGAGTTATGGGGATTACATGAGAGATATTTTGAATAAATTAGGTGATACCAATATCTACATGAAGTTGAATAATGGCATCAGTTGTAGTATTAGGCATGTGGATACAAATACTCTTTTACACACTTCATTTTTTTTCATCCATTATCTTTGAAAAAAGGATAAAATCACCCAGAGGGTAAGAGTATGGAGATGAAATAATAATGGGAATAAAATAGTAGATGTTGTTAATAAAATGGGCACTAAGATTTCTTAACGTAAATAATAAAAAATGTTTTACTAAAAATAAAAGATGCCAATAAAAATAAAACAAATAAAATAAAAAAATATTTTTTTCAAAAAATACCATTACATTGAAATGAACATTTAGTACTAATTCCATAGTCCTGTTTCTAATAGAAATAGCCTCCAGCTGCTCTGGATTTAATACAATTAACTCTTGTGTGTCTGGGTGCAGTCCTAGGAAGATTAACCCCTGAGTGTCAGGCTTTAGACACAGGTCTTATGCTGCAACTGATGGGCAAATCCCTGACACAAATAGCTGCTTTATTTCAGTAGGACACGTGATCTCCATGTTGTTTATTGCCACACTGTGTAACGAAAAAGAGTATAGCGGATGATTACGGAGTATGTCTCTGAGGGTCGGTCTTAAAAAAAATCACTTTCCGCCCATGATACACAGGTAGGTGTGTGACATAATGTTATTGCCAGGGGGATTTCTGTGGGGTTTACATTTACCACATGTTACAGACAAGACCCCATAAGGGGACTGAGACACTGACATGGAAACCACAATGGTAAAAACAATTTTTAGCTTACAAAAAAAATTAAGGAGTTTTTACAATAACTTTTTTCACTCTAAATGAAAATATAAAACCAAAAGTTTATTTTGTGATCACAACGATTTTTATTACCAACGGGGTTAGAGAGAAGATCCTCCATTGGATCATGGGAACACACAGGAGGACGTCACTTACAGGTGATATATTCATCAAGTTGATGTATTTAACAATATAGGGATTTAGGTAAATGGGCGAATGTATGTGAGAGACCATAGAGACCATATGTGCACAATCTGTGCTGAGCTCACAGTTTAATAGCAAATAATAAGAAATAATTCCTTACACTTGGGGCTTATTGTGATATTTATACAGATCTGTATATGGATTTGTATTACATATTACTTATAATATATTACTATAATATTCCGGTATCACTCAGAGCATGAACACAAATACATTATTATTATTATTATCACTCACCTGTACAGGGATCTGAATGGGTTTCCATCTGGTGAATAGACTTCTCATCTCTTTCATATTCTCCGTCCTCATTATATATGTCAAGATATAGATCTCCATCTTGGGGTCCTGTTAGTCACAAGAGAGAGAAGCCTCTGGATTTGTACACATTTACACAACTATCTGACATAAATATCTACAGAAACAGATCCCGGGTGTAAATATACAGACTGAGGGGCCATAGTTTTACTAATTATCAGTTTATGACTAATGTGAGAATCTCTGTATATAAAGAAAAAACAATAAAAACTGATTTAATAAAATGAACAATATTATTACACTAGGAAATTGCCAGTCAAAAATTATGGGAATAAAATTGTAAGTCTGGCAATGGTGTTTGCCACACAAGGCTCCCCCCACTCTACTTCCTCTCCCTCCCCTGTGTCTCTCCCCCTCCCTCGTGTATCTCTACCCCTCCATCCTCCCACAGGTCTCTTTCCCCCTCCTCCCTCCCCTGTGACTTTCCCCCTCCTCCCTCCCCTGTGTCTTTCCCCCTCCTCCCTCCCGTGTCTCTTTCCCCCTCCTCCCTCCCCTGTGTCTCTTTCCCTCTCCTCTCTCCCCTGTGTCTCTTTCCCCCTCTCCCTCCCCTGTGTCTCTTTCCCCTCCTCTCACCCCTTTGTCTCTTTCCCCCTCCTCCCTCCCTCCCTTGTGTCTCCTTCCACCTCCTCCCTCCCATGTGTCTCTTCCCCCCTCTCCCTCCCTTGTGTCTCCTTCCACCCCTCTCCGTCCCTTGTGTTTAGTTCCACCCTCTCCCTCCCGTTTCCTTCCCCCTCTCACCCCTGTACCTCCTTCCCCCTCTCTCCCCTGTACCTCCTTCCCCCTCTCTCCCCTGTACCTCCTTTTCCTCTCCCTTTCCACCTCTCACTTTCCCTCCTCTCCTTCCTGTGTCTCCTTTCCCCCCTCTCCTGTGCCTCCTTTCCCCTTCTCCCTTTCCACCCGTGTCTTCTTTACCCTTCCCACCCCTCATGTTTCCTTTTCCCCCTCTCCTTCCCATGTGTCTCCTTCCCCATCTCTCCCTCCCTTGTGCCTCCTCCCCCTCTCCCTCCCTTGAGTTTCCTTCCCCCTCCTTCTTTCCATCCCTTGTGTTCTGTCCCCCTCTTCTTTCTTCCTCACCTTCCTCTTTTCTTTCCTCGTCACCTTCCCTGGCTTCGCCTCTGCGGCTCCCGTCCTCCGGCCGGAACTACTTTCCTGGCTCAATCTTGTTGATAATGATTGGCAAGTACTAAATACTAGATCCCCCACCCTTATCAAGCACTAAACCAGAATTACTATACTGAGCTGCACAAACAATGCTGTATATCTCAGGAATTGTGTACTATAAAGATAAACAGCTATTACAGTGTATAGACAGTTTTTATTCCTCTTTAAGATAAAATAAATGTAATATTATGGTGACAGTGTAACATTGCAGAATGTATTATTAATGTTCTTATTGTGTATTACTTCCTCACCTTCCCTGATACTCCCAGGACTCTCCTCCTCCTTCACCTGCTGCTGATCTCTTATATTCAGATCTTCTTGTTCAACCTTGGAGACAACTGGAGGCCTCACATCTAAAGGTCCTTCAGATAGAGATAAACAGATTATAGACGTTCACCATTGTATTTATTTACTATCAATCTAGTGTTTGTGTCTTAAAATCTATTTAAAGCCTTTAGTAGAAAGATCCACAAAGACAGAAACAACCGAATGTTATTACTTTGTATGGAAAGAAGACCAGATATTGTGTCATTGGGGGGAAAAACACCTTTATCATGAGCTGCGATGTGTGTAAAACTTGTTGGGTGAGAGATGAAGGATAAATACACCTCAATAGGGACTGAAGTAAGTGATAATTGTCCATAAGATATTACTCACCTTCACTGATATTTAAAGGAATGTCCTCCTCTTTAATCTCCCGGGGACTCCTCATATTTGTCTCTTCTTCTTGGTCAGACTCTGATGGTGTCACTTTGTCACTGTCTGTGCAAATAAACATGAGACGGTCACACGCTGGGATTTGTTACACGACTTTATGGCCTGTACAAATAAACATGAGAAAGTCATACGTTGGGATTTGTTACATGTCTTTATGGTCTGTACAAATAAACATGAGACGGTCACATACTGTGATTTGTTACATGTCTTTATGGCCTGTACAAATAAACATAAGACGGTCATAAAACTGGGATTTGTTACATGTCTTTATGGTCTGTACAAATAAACATGAGACGGTCAAACACTGGAATTTGTTACACGTCTTTATGGTCTGTACAAATAAACATGAGACGGTCACATACTGGGATTTGTTACATGTCTTTATGGTCTGTACAGATACACATGAGGCAGTCACACGCCGGGATTTGTTACATGTGTGACTGACTGAATGAGTGTGTGAGTGTTACTTGCTGCGTGTGAATGAGTGAGTGAATGAGAGTGACTGACTGACTGTGAGACACTGTGTGTGACTGAATGAGTAAGTGAGGGTGTGTGTGAGTGAGGGTGACTGTGTATGAATGAGTGAGTGTGAGTAAGTGTGAATGAGTGTGTGTGTGTGTGACTGTGTGTGAATGACTGACAGGGTGACTAAGTGGGTGTGACTGAGTCAGTGTCATGGTGTGAGTGAGTGAGTGTGAACAGGGAACATACCCAGAGCTGAACATGGCACCATCAGTACAGGGAATATACCCAGAGCTGAACATGGTACCCCCTAGTACAGGGAATATACCCAGAGCTGAACATGGCACCACCAGTACAGGGAATATACCCAGAGCTGAACATGGCACCACCAGTACAGGGAATATACCCAGAGCTGAACATGGCACCACCAGTACAGGGAATATACCCAGAGCTGAACATGGTACCACCAGTACAGGGAATATACCCAGAGCTGAACATGGTACCACCAGTACAGGGAATATACCCAGAGCTGAACATGGTACCACCAGTATAGGGAATATACCCAGAGCGGAACATAGTACCACCAGTACAGGGAATATATCCGGAGCTGAACATGGTACCACCAGTACAGGGAATATACCCAGAGCTGAACATAGTACCACCAGTACAGGGAATATACCCAGAGCTGAACATGGTACCACCAGTACAAAGATATACCCAGAGCTGAACATGGCACCACCAGTACAGGGAATATACCCAGAGCTGAACATGGCACCACCAGTACAGGGAATATACCCAGAGCTGAGCATGTAGACCCCCATAAGCCCATCATTTACCCCCTCACTCATGGGGGTCAACACAGACCCCCATAAGCCCTTTCTTAACCCTGTCACTAATGGGGGTCAATACAGACCCACATAAGCCTTTCATTAACCCCCTTAGTCATGGGGGTCAATACAGACCCCCATAAACAACTAATTAACCCTGCCATTCATGGGGGTCAATACAGACCCTCATAAGTCCTTCATTAACTGTGTCACTCATGGGGGTCAATACAGACCCCCATAAGCCCTTCATTAACCCCCTCACTCATGGGGGTCAATACAGACCCCCATAAACCCTGTCAATCATGGGGGTAAATATAGACCCCCATAAGCCCTTCATTAACCCTGTCACTCATGGGGGTCCATACAGACCCCCATAAGCCCTTCATTACTCCTGTCACTCATGGGGGTCAATATAGACCCCCATAAGCCCTTCATTAACCCCCTCACTCATAGGGGTCATCACAGACCCCCCTAAGCCCTTCATTAACCTTGTCACTAATGGGAGTCAATACAGACCCCCATAAGCCCTTCATTAACCCCCTCACTCACAGGGGTCAACACAGACCCCCCTAAGCCCTTCATTAACCCTGTCACTAATGGGAATCAATATAGACCAACATAAGCCCTTCCTTAACCCTGTCACTCATGGGGTTTAATACAGATCCCCATACGCACTTCATTAACCTCCTCACTCATGGGGGTCAATATAGACCCCCATAAGCCCTTCATTAACACTGTCACTCATGGGGGTCAATACAGACCCCCATAAGCACTTAATTAACCCCCTCACTCATGGGGGTCAATACAGACCCCCAAATTAACCCTGTCACTCATGGGGGTCAATTATACCCCTATAAGCCCATCATTTACCCCCTCACTCATGGGGGTCAACACAGACCTCCATAAGCCCTTTCTTAACCCCCTCACTCATGGGGGTCAATACGGACCCCCATAAACCCTGTCAATCATGGGGGTCAATACAGACCCACATAAGCCCTTCATTAACCCCCTTACTCATGGGGGTCAATACAGACCCCCTTAAACCACTAATTAACCCTGCCATTCATGGGGGTCAATACAGACCCCCATAAGTCCTTCATTAACTGTGTCACTCATGGGGGTCAATACAGACCCCCATAAGCCCTTCATTAACCCCTTCACTCATGGGGGTTAATAGAGACCCCCATAAGCCCTTCATTAACCCTGTCACTCATGGGGTTCAATACAGACCCCCATAAGCCCTTCATTAACCCTGTCA
Organism: Discoglossus pictus; assembly: GCA_027410445.1. Classification (NCBI taxonomy): domain Eukaryota; kingdom Metazoa; phylum Chordata; class Amphibia; order Anura; family Alytidae; genus Discoglossus; species Discoglossus pictus. Next base: position 647,865 of record JAPZIH010000694.1, on the reverse strand, counting down.
CTCATGGGGGTCAATAGAGCCCCCCATAAGCCCTTCATTAACCCCCTCACTCATGGGGGTCAATACGGACCCCCATAAACCCTGTCAATCATGGGGGTCAATATAGACCCCCATAAGCCCTTGATTAACCTTGTCACTCATTGGGGTCAATACAGACCACCATAAGCCCTTCATTACTCCTGTCACTCATGGGGGTCAATATAGACCCCCATAGGTCCTTCATTAACCCCCTCACTCATAGGGGTCAACACAGACCCCCCTAAGCCCTTCATTAACCCTGTCACTAATGGGAGTCAATATAGACCCACATAAGCCCTTCATTAAACCTGTCACTCATGTGGGTCGATACAGGCCCCCGTAAGCCCTTCATAAACCCCCTCACTCATGGGGGTCAATATAGACCCCCATAAGCCCATCATTTACCCACTCACTCATGGGGGTCAACACAGACCCCCATAAGCCCTTTATTAACCCTGTCACTAATGGGGGTCAATACAGACCCACATAAGCCCTTCATTAAACCTGTCACTCATGGGGGTCAATACAGATCCCAATGCGCACTTCAATAACCCCCTCACTCATGGGGGTCAATATAGACCCCCATAAGCCCTTCATTAACCCCCTCACTCATGGGGGTCAATACAGACCCCCAAAAACCCCAAATTAACAATGTCACTCAATGGGGTCAATTATACCCGCATAAGCCCTTCATTAACCCTTTCACTCATGGGGGTCAATACAGACACCCATAAGCACTCCATTAACCCCCTCACTCATGGGGGTCAACACAGACCTCCATAAGCCCTTCATTAACCCTGTCACTCATGGGGGTCAATACAGACCCCCATAAACCCCAATTTAACCCTGTCACTCGTAGGGGTCAAAATAGACTCCCATAAGCCCTTCATTAACACCCTCACTCAAGGGGGTCAACACAGACCCCCATAAGCCCTTCAGTAACCCTGTCACTCATGGGGGTCAATACAGACCCCCATAAGCCCTTCATTAACTGTGTCACTCATGGGAGTCAATACAGACCCCCATAAGCACTTCATTAACCCCCTCACTCATGGGTGTCAATACAGACCGCCATAAGCCCTTAATTTACCCCCTCAATCATGGGGGTCAACACAGACCCCCATAAGCACTTAACCCCCTCACTCATGGGGGTCAATACAGACCCCCATAAACCCCTAATTAACCCTGTCACTCATGGGGGTCAACATAGACCCCCGTAAGCCCTTCATTAACCCCCTCACTCATTGGGTCAATACAGACCCCCATAAGCCCTTCATTAACCCCCTCACTCATGGGGGTCAATACAGACCCCCATAAGCCCCTAATTAACCCTGCCATTCATGGGGGTCAATACAGACCCCGATAAGCCCTTAATTAACCCTGTCACTAATGGGGGTCAATACAGACCCCCATTTTAACCCTGTCACTCATAGGGGTCAATAAAGACCCCCATAAGCACTCCATTAACCCCCTCACTCATGGGGGTCAACACAGACCTCCATAAGTCCTTCATTAACCCTGTCACTAATGGGGGTCAATACAGACCCCCATTTTAACCCTGTCACTCCTAGGGGTCAATATAGACCCCCATAAGCCCTTCTTAACCCTGTCACTCATGGGGGTCAATACAGACCGCCATAAGCCCTTCATTAACCCCCTCACTCATGGGGGTCAATACAGACCCCCATAAACCCCTAATTAACCCTGTCACTCATGGGGTTTAACACAGACCCCCATAAACCCTTCATTAACCCTGTCACTAATTGGGGTAAATACAGACCCCCATAAGCACTTCATTAACCCCCTCACTCATGGGGGTCAATAAGGACCCCCACAAGCCCTTCATTAACCCCCTCACTCATGGGGGGCAATACAGAACCCCATAAACAACTAATTAGCCCTGCCATTCATAAGGGTCAATACAGACCCCCATAAGCCCTTAATTAACTGTGTCACTCATGGGGGTCAATACAGACCCTCATAAGCCCTTCATTAACAGTGTCACTTATGGGGGTCAATACAGACCCCCATAAGCCCTTCATTAACCTTGTAACTCATGGGGGTCAATACAGACCCCCATAAGCACTTAACCCCCTCACTCATGGGGGTCAGTACAGACCCCCATAAACCCCTAATTATCTCTGTCACTCATAGGGGTCAATATAGACCCCCATAAGCCATTTATTAACGCCCTCACTCATGGGGGTCAATATAGACCCACATAAGCCCTTCATTAACTCCCTCACTCATGGGGCTCAATACAGACCCCATAAACCCCTAATTAACCCTGCCATTCACTGGGGTCAATACAGACCCACATAAGCCCGTCATTAACTGTGTCACTCATGGGGGTCAATACAGACCCCCATAAGCACTTAATTAACCCCCTCACTCATGGGGGTCAATACAGGCCCCCATAAGCCCTTCATTAACCCCCTCACTCATGGGGGTCAATACAGACCCCCATAATCCCTTAATTAACCCTGTCACTTAAGGGGGTCAATACAGACCCCCATAAGCCCTTCATTAACCCCCTCACTCACGGGGGTCAATACAGACCCCCATAAACCCCTAATTAACCCTGTCACTCACTGGGGTCCATACAGACCCTCAGAAGCCTCTATTTAACCCCATCAGTCCCATAAGGGTATATGAAGACCATTATGGGCCTGTTACAACCCAACATCAACCGCATAAGTGCCATGACGGTCCTCTACACTAACCTATTAACACCTACACTACCTACCTACCCCCTAAAACCCCCCACCACTACATTATTACATATAATAAAAAAAACAGATAGATAGATAAAAACAGACAGACAGAGATAGATAGACAGACAGCCCCTCTCCTATCAATCTGTATTATATATATAGTATAATATCATTATATGCGGTATCTGTTCCTGTCTTTATCCCACTCGCACCTGATAACCAGTCACAGATAGATGGATAGATAGACAGAGAGATATAGATAGACAGCCCCTCTCTTATCACTCTGTATTATATATATCATTATATCCGGTATCACTTCCGGTCTTTATCCCACTCGCACCTGATAACCAGTCACAGATAGATAGATAGAGACAGATAGAGGGATAGACAGATAGATATAGATAGACAGCCCCTCCCCCATCCCTCTGTATTATATATATAGTATAATATCATTATATCAGGTATCTGTTCCTGTCTTTATCCCACTCCCACCTGATAACCAGTCACAGGTAGACAGATAGAGGGATAGATAGATAGAGGGATAGATAGACAGATAGACAGCCCCACTCCCATCACTCTGTATTATATATATAGTATAACTAGCCACTTGCCCGTCAAAAATGACGGCAATAAAATTTGAAGCCTGGCAATGGTGTTTGCCACAAATTGCAAGCCTCTCCCCCTCTACTTAACTGGCCTTGCGATTAACGCCTTTGGCGCTCATTGCGAGCCTCTCCCCCTCTACCTTTTCCCCCCTCTACTTGACGGTAGGCGCTCAATGAGAGCCACTCCCCCCTCTACTTTACTAAGCACCTTTGAAGCTCATCATGGGCCTCGCAATGAGCGCCTCTCCCCCATGTGTCTCTTCCCCCCTTTCCACCCCTGTATCTCTTCCCCCTACCATGTGTCCCCTTTCCCCTCTCCCCCTCCCTTGTGTCTCTTCCCTCCCTCCCGTTTCTTTTCCCTTCTCTTCCTCCCTGTGTCTATTCCCCCATTTCCCTTTCCTGTGTCTCTTCCACCCCTCTCCCTTCCCTTGTCTCTTCTACCCCGCTTTCCCTCCCCTGTCACTTCCACTCCACTTTTCTCATCTCTCTGTCCCTCCTTCATGTCAATCTTTCTCTCTGTCCCTCCTTCCTGTCTCTCTCTCTATCCCTCCCTCCTGTCAATCTTTCTCTATATCCCTCCCTCCTGTCTGTCTCTCTATGCCTCCCTCCTGTCTGTCTCTCTGTCCCTTCTTCCTGTCAGTCTCTGTCTATCCCTCCTTCCTGTCTGTCTCTCTCTCTGTCCCTCATTCCTGTCTGTCTCTCTCTCTCTCATGTCTCTCTCTCTCTGTGTCTGTGTCCCTCCTGCCTCTCTCTGTGTCCCTCCTGCCTCTCTCTGTGTCCCTCCTGCCTCTCTCTGTGTCCCTCCTGCCTCTCTCTCTCTGTCCCCCCTGTCTCTCTCTCTCTGTCCCTCCTGTCTCTCTCTCTCTGTCCCTCCTGTCTCTCTCTCTCTGTCCCTCCTGTCTCTCTCTCTCTGTCCCTCCTGTCTCTCTCTCTCTCTGTCCCTCCTGTCTCTCTCTCTCTGTCCCTCCTGTCTCTCTCTCTCTGTCTGTCCCTCCTGTCTCTCTCTCTCTCTCTGTCCCTCTCTGTCTGTGTCCCTCCTGTCTCTCTATCCGTGTCCCTCTTGTCTCTCTCTGTCCCTCCTGTCTCTCTATCCGTGTCCCTCTTGTCTCTCTCTGTCCCTCCTGTTTCTCTCTGTCTGTGTCCCTCCTGTCTCTCTATCTGTGTCCCTCCTGTCTCTTTCTCTCTCTGTGTACCTCCTGTCTCTCTCTCTCTGTGTGTACCTCCTGTCTCTCTCTCTGTGTGTCCCTCCTGTCTCTCTCTGTCTGTGTCTCTCCATCCGTGTCCCTACTGTCTCTCTCTGTGTCCCTCCTGTCTCTCTCTGTCTGTGTCCCTCCTGTCTCTCTCTGTCTGTGTCCCTCCTGTCTCTCTATCTGTGTCCCACAATCCGTGTCCTTCCTGTCTCTCTCTGTCCCTCCTGTCTATCTGTGTCCTTCCTGTCTCTCTCTGTCCCTCCTGTCTCTCTTTGTCTGTGTCCCTCCTGTCTCTGTCTGTGTCCCTCCTGTCTCTCTGTCTGTGTCCCTCCTGTCTCTCTCTGTGTGTCCCTACTGTCTCCCTCTCTCTGTGTCCCTTCTGTCTCTCTCTCTCTCTGTGTCCCTCCTGTCTCTCTCTGTCTGTGTCCCTCCTGTCTCTCTATCTGTGTCCCTCAATCCGTGTCCTTCCTGTCTCTCTCTGTCCCTCCTGTCTATCTGTGTCCTTCCTGTCTCTCTCTGTCCCTCCTGTCTCTCTTTGTCTGTGTCCCTCCTGTCTCTGTCTGTGTCCCTCCTGTCTCTCTGTCTGTGTCCCTCCTGTCTCTCTCTGTGTGTCCCTACTGTCTCCCTCTCTCTGTGTCCCTTCTGTCTCTCTCTCTCTCTGTGTCCCTCCTGTCTCTCTCTATCTGTGTCCCTCCTGTCTCTCTCTGTCTGTGTCCCTCCTGTCTCTCTCGGTCTGTGTCCCTCCTGTCTCTCTCTGTCTGTGTCCCTCCTGTCTCTCTCTGTCTGTGTCCCTCCTGTCTCTCTCTGTCTGTGTCCCTCCTGTCTCTCTCTGTCTGTGTCCCTCCTGTCTCTCTCTGTCTGTGTCCCTCCTGTCTCTCTATCTGTGTCCCTCCTGTCTCTCTCTGTCTCTCTATCCGTGTCCCTCTTGTCTCTCTCTGTCCCTCCTGTCTCTCTATCCGTGTCCCTCTTGTCTCTCTCTGTCCCTCCTGTTTTTCTCTGTCTGTGTCCCTCCTGTCTCTCTCTGTCTGTGTCGCTCCTGTCTCTCTATCTGTGTCCCTCCTGTCTCCCTCTCTGTGTACCTCCTGTCTCTCTCTCTGTGTCCCTCCTGTCTCTCTCTCTGTGTCCCTCCTGTCTCTCTCTATCTGTGTCCCTCCTGTATCCCTCTCTGTGTACCTCCTGTCTCTCTCTCTCTCTGTGTACCTCCTGTCTCTCTCTGTCTGTGTCCCTCCTGTCTCTCTATCTGTGTCCCTCCTGTCTCTCTCTGTCTGTGTCTCTCCATCCGTGTCCCTACTGTCTCTCTCTGTCTGTGTCCCTCCTGTCTCTCTCTGTCTGTGTCCCTCCTGTCTCTCTCTGTCTGTGTCCCTCCTGTCTCTCTCTGTCTGTGTCCCTCCATCCGTGTCCTTCCTGTCTCTCTCTGTCCCTCCTGTCTATCTGTGTCCTTCCTGTCTCTCTCTGTCCCTCCTGTCTCTATTTGTCTGTGTCCCTCCTGTCTCTGTCTGTGTCCCTCCTGTCTCTCTGTCTGTGTCCCTCCTGTCTCTCTCTGTCCCTTCTGTCTCTCTCTCTCTGTCTGTGTCCCTCCTGTCTCTCTCTCTGTGTCCCTCCTGTCTCTCTCTGTCTGTGTCCCTCCTGTCTCTCTCTGTCTGTGTCCCTCCTGTCTCTCTCTGTCTGTGTCCCTCCTGTCTCTGTCCCTCCTGTCTCTCTATCTCTCTGTCCCTCCTGTCTCTCTATCCGTGTCCCTCTTGTCTCTCTCTGTCCCTCCTGTCTCTCTATCCGTGTCCCTCTTGTCTCTCTCTGTCCCTCCTGTCTCTCTCTGTCTGTGTCGCTCCTGTCTCTCTATCAGTGTCCCTCCTGTCTCTCTATCTGTGTCCCTCCTGCCTCTCTATCTGTGTCCCTCCTGTCTCTCTATCTGTGTCCCTCCTGTCTCTCTATCTGTGTCCCTCCTGTCTCTCTATCTGTGTCCCTCCTGTCTCCCTCTCTGTGTACCTCCTGTCTCCCTCTCTGTGTACCTCCTGTCTCCCTCTCTGTGTACCTCCTGTCTCCCTCTCTGTGTACCTCCTGTCTCTCTCTCTCTCTCTCTCTGTGTCCCTCCTGTCTCTCTATCTGTGTCCCTCCATCCGTGTCCCTCCTGTCTCTCTCTGTCCCTCCTGTCTCTCTTTGTCTGTGTCCCTCCTGTCTCTGTCCGTGTCCCTCCTGTCTCTCTCTGTCCCTCCTGTCTCTCTTTGTCTGTGTCCCTCCTGTCTCTGTCTGTGTCCCTCCTGTCTCTCTCTGTCTGTGTCCCTCCTGTCTCTCTCTCTCTCTCTGTCCCTCCTGTCTCTCTCTCTCTGTGTCCCTCCTGTCTCTCTCTGTCTGTGTCCCTCCTGTCCCTCCATCCGTGTCCTTCCTGTCTCTCTCTCTCTCTGTGTCCCTCCTGTCTATCTGTGTCCTTCCTGTCTCTCTCTGTCCTTCCTGTCTCTCTGTGTCCTTCCTGTCTCTCTGTGTCCTTCCTGTCTCTCTGTGTCCTTCCTGTCTCTCTCTGTCCTTCCTGTCTCTCTGTGTCCTTCCTGTCTCTCTGTGTCCTTCCTGTCTCTCTCTGTCCTTCCTGTCTCTCTCTGTCCCTCCTGTCTCTCTTTGTCTGTGTCCCTCCTGTCTCTGTCTGTGTCCCTCCTGTCTCTCTGTCTGTGTCCCTCCTGTCTCTCTCTGTGTGTCCCTACTGTCTCCCTCTCTCTGTGTCCCTTCTGTCTCTCTCTCTGTCTGTGTCCCTCCTGTCTCTCTCTATCTGTGTCCCTCCTGTCTCTCTCTATCTGTGTCCCTCCTGTCTATCTGTGTCCTTCCTGTCTCTCTCTGTCCCTCCTGTCTCTCTGTGTCCTTCCTGTCTCTCTGTGTCCTTCCTGTCTCTCTGTGTCCTTCCTGTCTCTCTCTGTCCTTCCTGTCTCTCTGTGTCCTTCCTGTCTCTCTGTGTCCTTCCTGTCTCTCTCTGTCCCTCCTGTCTCTCTCTGTCCCTCCTGTCTCTCTTTGTCTGTGTCCCTCCTGTCTCTGTCTGTGTCCCTCCTGTCTCTCTGTCTGTGTCCCTCCTGTCTCTCTCTGTGTGTCCCTACTGTCTCCCTCTCTCTGTGTCCCTTCTGTCTCTCTCTCTGTCTGTGTCCCTCCTGTCTCTCTCTATCTGTGTCCCTCCTGTCTCTCTCTATCTGTGTCCCTCCTGTCTATCTGTGTCCTTCCTGTCTCTCTCTGTCCTTCCTGTCTCTCTGTGTCCTTCCTGTCTCTCTGTGTCCTTCCTGTCTCTCTGTGTCCTTCCTGTCTCTCTCTGTCCTTCCTGTCTCTCTGTGTCCCTCCTGTCTCTCTGTGTCCTTCCTGTCTCTCTCTGTCCTTCCTGTCTCTCTCTGTCCCTCCTGTCTCTCTTTGTCTGTGTCCCTCCTGTCTCTGTCTGTGTCCCTCCTGTCTCTCTGTCTGTGTCCCTCCTGTCTCTCTGTCTGTGTCCCTCCTGTCTCTCTCTGTGTGTCCCTACTGTCTCCCTCTCTCTGTGTCCCTTCTGTCTCTCTCTCTGTCTGTGTCCCTCCTGTCTCTCTCTATCTGTGTCCCTCCTGTCTCTCTCTATCTGTGTCCCTCCTGTCTCTCTCTATCTGTGTCCCTCCTGTCTCTCTCTCTGTCTGTGTCCCTCCTGTCTCTCTCTGTGTCTGTGTCCCTCCTGTCTCTCTCTCTCTGTGTCCCTCCTGTCTCTCTCGGTCTGTGTCCCTCCTGTCTCTCTCGGTCTGTGTCCCTCCTGTCTCTCTCGGTCTGTGTCCCTCCTGTCTCTCTCGGTCTGTGTCCCTCCTGTCTCTCTCGGTCTGTGTCCCTCCTGTCTCTCTCGGTCTGTGTCCTGTATCACTTCCGGTCTTTATCCCACTCACACCTGATAACCAGTCACAGACAGATAGATATAGATAGACAGCCCCTCTCCCATCGGTCTGTATTATATATAGTATAATATCATTATATCCGGTATCACTTCCGGTCTTTATCCCACTCGCACCTGATAACCAGTCACAACAGATAGATAGATAGATAGAGGGATAGATAGACAGCCCCTCTCCCATCACTCTGTAGTATATATATAGTATAATATCATTATATCCGGTATCTCTTCCTGTCTTTATCCCACTCGCACCTGATAACCAGTCACAGACACAAATAACTTCCTGTAATATCTCCTGATCAGTAATTGGAACATTAATCACTTTATTTACCTGCTCTATCCCTCTGTCTGTCTATCCCTCATCTGTCTCTCTCTCTCTCTCTGTGTCCCTCCTGTCTATCTGTGTCCTTCCTGTCTCTCTCTGTCCTTCCTGTCTCTCTGTGTCCTTCCTGTCTCTCTCTGTCCCTCTGACAGGGAGAGACAGGAGGGACACAGACAAAGAGAGACAGGAGGGACAGAGAGAGACAGGAAGGACACAGAGAGACAGGAAGGACACAGAGAGACAGGAAGGACACAGAGAGACAGGAAGGACACAGAGAGACAGGAAGGACACAGAGAGACAGGAAGGACACAGAGAGACAGGAAGGACACAGATAGACAGGAGGGACACAGAGAGAGAGAGAGACAGATGAGGGATAGACAGACAGAGGGATAGACAGACAGAAGGATAGACAGACAGAGGTATAGACAGACAGAGGGATAGACAGACAGAGGGATAGACGGACAGAGGGATAGACGGACAGAGGGATAGACGGACAGAGGGATAGACAGACAGAGGGATAGACAGACAGAGGGATAGACAGACAGACAGATAGACAGACAGAGGGATAGATAGACAGAGGGATAGATAGACAGACAGATAGATAGACAGACAGATAGACAGACAGAGGGATAGATAGACAGACAGAGGGATAGATGGACAGAGGGATAGATAGACAGACAGAGGGATAGATGGATAGACAGACAGAGGGATAGACAGAAGGATAGACAGATAGATAGACAGAGAGACAGATAGATAGACAGAGGGATAGACAGACAAAGGGATAGATAGATAGATAGATAGATAGATAGATAGATAGATAGATAGATAGATAAATAGATAGATAGATAGATAGATAGATAGATAGATAGATAGATAGAAATACAGAGGGATAAATAGATAGACAGACAGACAGAGGGATAGATAGATAGACAGAGGGATGGACAGACAGTGGGATAGATAGACAGACAGAGGGTTAGACAGACAGTGGGATAGATAGACAGACAGAGGGATAGACAGGCAGTGGGATAGACAGGCAGTGGGATAGACAGAGGGATAGACAGGCAGTGGGATAGACAGGCAGTGGGATAGACAGAGGGATAGATAGACAAAAGGATAGATAGATAGACAGACAGAGGGATAGACAGACAGAGGGATAGACAGACAGTGGGATAGATAGATAGACAGACAGAGGGATAGACAGACAGTGGGATAGATAGATAGATAGACAGACAGAGGGTTAGACAGACAGTGGGATAGATAGACAGACAGAGGGATAGACAGGCAGTGGGATAGACAGGCAGTGGGATAGACAGAGGGATAGACAGGCAGTGGGATAGACAGACAGTGGGATAGACAGAGGGATAGATAGACAAAGGGATAGATAGATAGACAGACAGAGGGATAGACAGACAGAGGGATAGATAGACAGACAGAGAGACAGACAGAGGGATAGATAGAAATACAGAGAGATAGACAGACAGACAGACAGAGGGATAGATAGCTAGACAGACAGAGGGATAGATAGATAGATAGATAGATAGATAGATAGATAGATAGATAGATAGATAGATAGATAGATAGACAGACAGACAGTGGGATAGATAGATAGACAGACAGAGGGATAGATAGACAGACAGAGGGATAGACAGACAGTGGGATAGATAGACAGACAGAGGGATAGACAGACAGTGGGATAGATAGACAGACAGAGGGATAGACAGACAGTGGGATAGATAGACAGACAGAGGGATAGATAGAGGGATAGATAGATAGATAGATAGATAGATAGATAGATAGATAGATAGATAGATAGATAGATAGATAGACAGAGGGATAGACAGACAGTGGAATAGATAGACAGACAGAGGGTAGATCAACAGACAGAGGGATAGATAGATAGACAGACGGATAGACAGACAGTGGGATAGATAGACAGAGGGATAGATAGACAGACAGATAGATAGACAGACAGAGGGATAGATAGACAGACAGAGGGATAGATAGACAGACAGAGGGATAGATGGACAGATAGATAGACAGAGAGACAGATAGATAGATAGACAGGGGGATAGCTAGAAATACAGAGCTGTCCTTCCTGTCTCTCTGTGTCCTTCCTGTCTCTCTCTGTCCCTCTGACAGGGAGAGACAGGAGGGACACAGACAAAGAGAGACAGGAGGGACAGAGAGAGACAGGAAGGACACAGAGAGACAGGAAGGACACAGAGAGACAGGAAGGACAGAGAGAGACAGGAAGGACACAGATAGACAGGAGGGACACAGAGAGAGAGAGAGACAGATGAGGGATAGACAGACAGAGGGATAGACAGACAGAGGGATAGACAGACAGATGGATCGACAGACAGATGGATAGACAGATAGATGGATAGACAGACAGAGGGATAGACAAATAGACAGAGGGATAGACAGACAAAGGGATAGATAGATAGACAGACAGAGGGATAGACAGATAGACAGACAGAGGGATAGATAGATAGACAGACAGAGGGATAGATAGATAGACAGACAGAGGGATAGACAGACAGAGGGATAGACAGATAGATAGACAGAGGGATAGATAGATAGACAGACAGAGGGATAGACAGACAAAGGGATAGATAGACAGAGGGATAGACAGACAGACAGAGAGATAGACAGACAGACAGAGGGATAGATAGATAGATAGACAGACAGAGGGATAGACAGACAGAGGGATAGATAGACAGAGGGATAGACAGACAGACAGAGGGATAGACAGACAGACAGAGGGATAGACAGACAGACAGAGGGATAGATAGCTAGACAGACAGAGGGATAGATAGATAGACAGACAGTGGGATAGATAGACAGACAGAGGGATAGATAGATAGATAGATAGATAGATAGATAGATAGATAGATAGATAGATAGATAGATAGATAGACAGAGGGATAGACAGACAGTGGAATAGATAGACAGACAGAGGGTAGATCAACAGACAGAGGGATAGATAGACAGACGGATAGACAGACAGTGGGATAGATAGACAGAGGGATAGATAGACAGACAGAGGGATAGACAGACAGTGGGACAGATAGACAGACAGAGGGATAGATAGACAGAGGGATAGATAGACAGACAGATAGACAGACAGAGGGATAGATAGACAGACAGAGGGATAGATAGACAGACAGAGGGATAGATGGATAGACAGACAGAGGGATAGACAGAAGGATAGACAGATAGATAGACAGATAGATAGACAGACAAAGGGATAGATAGATAGACAGAGGGATAGATAGAAATACAGAGGGATAAATAGATAGAAAGACAGACAGAGGGATAGATAGATAGACAGAGGGATGGACAGACAGTGGGATAGATAGATAGACAGACAGACAGAGGGATAGATAGACAGACAGAGGGATAGACAGACAGTGGTATAGATAGACAGACAGAGGGATAGACAGACAGTGGGATAGATAGACAGACAGAGGGATAGACAGACAGACAGAGGGATAGACAGACAGTGGGATAGATAGACAGACAGAGGGATAGATAGATAGATAGATAGATAGATAGATAGATAGATAGATAGATAGACAGAGGGATAGACAGACAGTGGAATAGATAGACAGACAGAGGGTAGATCGACAGACAGAGGGATAGATAGATAGACAGACGGATAGACAGACAGTGGGATAGATAGACAGACAGAGGGATAGATAGACAGACAGAGGGATAGACAGACAGTGGGATAGATAGATAGACAGACAGAGGGATAGATAGACAGACAGAGGGATAGACAGACAGTGGGATAGATAGACAGTGGGATAGATAGACAGAGGGATAGACAGACAGTGGGATAGATAGACAGACAGAGGGATAGATAGAGGGATAGAGAGATAGATAGACAGAGGGATAGACAGACAGTGGAATAGATAGACAGACAGAGGGTAGATCGACAGACAGAGGGATAGATAGACAGATAGACAGACAGTGGGATAGATAGACAGAGGGATAGATAGACAGACAGAGGGATAGATAGTAGAGGGATAGACAGACAGTGGGATAGATAGACAGACAGAGGGATAGACAGACAGTGGGACAGATAGAGGGATAGATAGATAGATATACAGCCCCTCTCCCATCACTCTGTATTATATATATAGTATAATATCATTATGTCCGGTATCTCTTCCTGTCTTTATCCCACTCGCACCTGATAACCAGTCACAGATAGATAGATAGACAGTGGGATAGATAGACAGACAGTGGGATAGATAGACAGACAGAGGGATAGACAGACAGTGGGATAGACAGAGGGATAGATAGATAGACAGAGGGATAGACAGACAGTGGGATAGATAGACAGACAGAGGGTAGATCGACAGACAGAGGGATAGATAGACAGACAGAGGGATAGATAGACAGACAGAGGGATGGATAGATAGATAGACAGCCCCTCCCCCATCGGTCTGTATTATATATATAATTATATCCGGTATCACTTCCGGTCTTTATCCCACTCGCACCTGATAACCAGTCACAGATACAAATCACTTCCGGTATTATCTCCTGATCAGTAATTGGAACATTAATCTCTTTGTTTACCTGCTCAGAGCTCGGACACACACCCGGATCCGCTCTAGGCCGCAGCTGCTGACAAATAACCGGAAGTGTGTGTACCGGAAGTCCCACAATGCATAGCGGCACAAACAGGATCCCCTCGTCACATTAGGGGGCGGGCCTCTAATGTAATCTTGTTTCCATGGTGACGCTGTGTATATACATCTGTCTCTCACTCTGCACATACAAATGTAAAGATAGGACTGATTGTGTTATTGTATTGATCACCGTGTGCCGAGACAGGAAGCTGAACAGACCCGGGGATACAAGGGATACACACAGAGGGGTCTGGAGCTGTGACACCTTACTGGGAGGGGGAGAGAGGGGGAAGAGAGGGAGAGAGATAGAGAGGGGGAGGGAGGGGGAGAGAGAGGGAGAAGGAGGGGGCGAGAGGGGGAAGGGAGGGAGAGAGAGGGAGGTAGACAGAGAGGGGGAGGGGAGAGAGAGAAGGAGGGACAGAGAGAGAGGAAGGAGAGGGGGAGTGAGAGAGGGAGGGAGGGGGAGAGAGAAGGCAGGAAGAGAGGGAGGGGGAGTGGGGGCGAGAGAGGGAGGGGGTAGGGGGAGAGCGAGAAGGAGGGGGGGGAGAGGGAGGGGGATGGTGGGAGAGAGAGAGGAAGGGAGGGGGGTCTGGAGCTGTGACATCATACTGGGAGAGAGAGGGAGGAACCGGGGCAGAGAGAGAGAGAGAGGGGAAGTGGGAGAGAGAGGGGGGTCTGGAGCTGTGATATCATACTGGTAGGGAGAGGGGAAGAGAGAGAGGGGGAGAGAGAGCGGTCTGGAGCTGTGACACCATACTGGGAGGGAGGGAGAGGGGGAAGGGGGAGAGAGAGGAAGGGAGGGGGTCTGGAGCTGTGACATCATAGGGGGAGAGAGGGAGGAACCGGGGGAGAGAGGGAGAGAGAGAGAAGGGGGGAGGGGTCGAGAGAGGAAGGGGGGAGGGGTCGAGAGAGGAAGGGAGGGGGGTCTGAAGCTGTGACATCATACTAGGAGAGAGAGGGGGAGAGAGAGAGAGGGAGGAACCGGGGGAGAGAGAGGGAGAGAGAGAGAGAAGGGGGGAGGGGGAAAGAGAGGGGAAGTGGGAGAGAGCGGTCTGGAGCTGTGACACCATACTGGGAGAGGGAGAGGGGTCTGGAGCAGTGACACCATACTCGGAGAGAGAGGAGGAGAGAAAGAGGGAGGGGAGGGGGAGAGAGAGGAAGGGAGGGGGGTCTGGAGCTGTGACATCATACTGGGGGAGAGAGAGAGAGGGAGGAACCGGGCGAGAGAGGAAGGGGGAGAGAGGGAGAAGGAGGGAGGGGGAGAGAAGGAGGGGAAGTGGGGGAGAGAGAGGGGGGTCTGGAGCTGTGACATCATATTGGTAGGGAGAGGGGAAGAGAGAGAGGGGGAGACAGGGAGGGGGAGAGAGAGCGGTCTGGAGCTGTGACACCATACTGGGAGGGGGAGAGAGAGAGAGAATGAGGGAGGGGGAGAGAAAGATGGAGGGGGAGAGGGAGGGGAGGAGAAATAGAGGGAGAGGGTGAGAGAGGGAGGGGAGGAAGGGGGAGAGAGAGGGGGGGGGTCTGGAGCTGTGACATCATACTGGTAGGGGGAGCGGAAGAGAGAGAGGGGGAGACAGGGCGGGGGAGAGAGAGGGGTCTGGAGCTGTGACACCATACTGGGAGGGGGAGGGAGGGAGAGGGGTCTGAAGCTGTGACACCATACTGGGAGGGGGAGGGAGGGCAGAGAGAGAGGGGGACGGGAGAGAGGGATAGACAGAGGGATAGATAGACAGACAGAGGGATAGATAGACAAACAGACAGTCAGATAGACAGATAGAGGGATAGATAGACAGAGGGATAGATAGACAGACAAAGGGACAGACAGAGGGATAGATAGACAGACAGAGGGATAGAAAGACAGAGGAATAGAAAGATAGATAGATAGACAGACAGAGGGATAGACAGATAGATAGACAGAGGGATAGATAGACAGAGGGATAGACAGACAAAGGGATAGATAGACAGAGGGATAGATAGACAGAGGGATAGATAGACAGACAGAGGGTTAGATAGATAGACAGAGGGATAGACAGACAGAGGAATAGACAGAGAGAGGGATAAATAGATAGACAGAGGGATAGACAGACAGAGGGTTAGATAGATAGACATATAGATAGACAGACAGAGGAATATATATACAGACAGAGGGATAGATAGACAGATAGATAGACAGACAGAGGGATAGATAGATATTTAGACAGAGGAATAGATAGATAAATAGATAGACAGACAAAGGGATAGATAGACAGAAAGAGGGATAGACAGAGGGATAGATAGATAGATAGATAGACAGACAGGGATAGACAGACAGAGGGATAGATAGACAGACAGGGTTAGATAGATAGATAGACAGACAGAGTGATAGATAGATAGACATACAGAGCGATAGAAAGATAGACAGACAGAGGGATAGATAGATAGACAGACAGAGGGATAGATAGATAGATAGACAGAGGGATAGATAGATGGATAGACAGAGGGATAGACAGACAAAGGGATAGATAGACAGATAGAGGGATAGATAGACAGAGGGATAGATAGATAGACAGACAGTTAGATAGACAGACAGAGGGTTAGACAGATAGACAGACAGAGGGATAGATAGATAGACAGACAGAGGGATAGATAGATGGATAGACAGAGGGATAGACAGACAAAGGGATAGATAGACAGATAGAGGGATAGATAGACAGAGGGATAGATAGATAGACAGACAGTTAGATAGACAGACAGAGGGTTAGATAGATAGACAGAGGGTTAAATAGATAGACAGACAGAGGGATAGATAGATAGACAGACAGAGGGATAGATGGATAGACAGACAGATAGATAGATAGATAGATAGATAGATAGATAGATAGATAGATAGATAGATAGACAGAGGGATAGATAGATAGACAGAGGGATAGATAGACAGATAGAGGGATAGATAGACAGATAGAGGGATAGATAGATAGACAGACAGAGGGTTAGATAGATAGACAGAGGGTTAAATAGATAGACAGAGGGATAGATAGATAGACATACAGAGGGATAGATAGATAAACAGACAGAGGGATAGATAGACAGACAGAGGGATAGACAGACAGAGGAATAGATAGACAGACAGAGGAATAGACAGACAGATAGATAGATAGGCAGACAGAGGGATAGATAGATATTTAGACAGAGGAATAGATAGATAAATAGATAGACAGA
Organism: Discoglossus pictus; assembly: GCA_027410445.1. Classification (NCBI taxonomy): domain Eukaryota; kingdom Metazoa; phylum Chordata; class Amphibia; order Anura; family Alytidae; genus Discoglossus; species Discoglossus pictus. The sequence continues at coordinate 631,307 of JAPZIH010000694.1, read as the reverse complement.
CAAAGGGATAGATAGATAGACAGAAAGAGGGATAGACAGAGGGATAGATAGACAGACAGGGATAGACAGACAGAGGGATAGATAGACAGACAGGGTTAGATAGATAGATAGACAGACAGAGTGATAGATAGATAGACATACAGAGCGATAGAAAGATAGACAGACAGAGGGATAGATAGATAGACAGACAGAGGGATAGATAGATAGATAGACAGAGGGATAGATAGATGGATAGACAGAGGGATAGACAGACAAAGGGATAGATAGACAGATAGAGGGATAGATAGACAGAGGGATAGATAGATAGACAGACAGTTAGATAGACAGACAGAGGGTTAGATAGATAGACAGAGGGTTAAATAGATAGACAGACAGAGGGATAGATAGATAGACAGACAGAGGGATAGATAGATGGATAGACAGAGGGATAGACAGACAAAGGGATAGATAGACAGATAGAGGGATAGATAGACAGAGGGATAGATAGATAGACAGACAGTTAGATAGACAGACAGAGGGTTAGATAGATAGACAGAGGGTTAAATAGATAGACAGACAGAGGGATAGATAGATAGACAGACAGAGGGATAGATGGATAGACAGACAGATAGATAGATAGATAGATAGATAGATAGACAGAGGGATAGATAGACAGATAGAGGGATAGATAGACAGATAGAGGGATAGATAGATAGACAGACAGAGGGTTAGATAGATAGACAGAGGGTTAAATAGATAGACAGAGGGATAGATAGATAGACATACAGAGGGATAGATAGATAAACAGACAGAGGGATAGATAGACAGACAGAGGGATAGACAGACAGAGGAATAGATAGACAGACAGAGGAATAGACAGACAGAGAGATAGATAGACAGACAGACCCTCCCCCATCTACATTACATCAAATAAAAAAAAATCACCAAAAAAAAAAAATGTACATTACAAAAAAAAAAAAACTAAGTCACAAAAAATAAAAAAGGAACATTACAGAAAAACAAAATACATTACAAACCCCCCCCTCCCACTACAGAAAAAAAAATGACACACCTGAAAAGGAAATACATCTAATACATACAATATAATACATACAATATAATACAATACAATACACCCCTATGTAATATACATCCCCCTTATCTATTATACATCCCCCATATCTAATATACATCCCCTTATCTAATATACAATACTATCTAACTAATATACATCCCCTATCTATCTAATACACAATAAATACTATCTATGTACTATACATCCCCCATATCTAATATACATCCCCCTATCTAATATACATCCCCCTATCTAATATACAATACTATATAACTAATATACATCCCCTACCTATCTAATACACAATAAATACTATCTATGTACTATACATCCCCCATATCTAATATACATCCCCCATATCTAATATACATCCCCCTATCTAATATACAATACTATCTAACTAATATACATACCCTATCTATCTAATACACAATAAATACTATCTATGTACTATACATCCCCCATATCTAATATACATCCCCCTATCTAATATACAATACTATATAACTAATATACATCCCCTATCTATCTAATACACAATAAATACTATCTATGTACTATACATCCCCCATATCTAATATACATCCCCCTATCTAATATACAATACTATCTAACTAATATACATCCCCTATCTATCTAATACACAACAAATACTATCTATGTACTATACATCCCCCATATCTAATATACATCCCCCTATCTAATATACAATACTATATAACTAATATACATCCCCTATCTATCTAATACACAATAAATACTATCTATGTACTATACATCCCCCTATCTATCTAATATACAATACATGCTATCTCTATATAGCAACCCTAATTCTAAGCTACAATAAAATAACTAAGACCACTTACCTTTGAGATGTTTCTTCAGATCACCAACCTAGGGTAAAATAGGTTAAAAAAATTAATACAACACGTTTACATAAAATAAACATTCTAAATATTCTAATTATTCTACTCACCTTTCCAGCATGTCCCGTTCCATCATGTCACGTCCTTCATCTTTGCTTCTGCGGTGCAGCCCATGTAAAAAAAAAAACATTACATTAGCACACACACATAAACATGAAACAAAGTAAAATAAACACAATCTACATTATACTTACCCCCCCGCGATGTCTCCGGCCTCCTCGTGTTGTGCCCCGGAAGCATCCGCGCTCTTTTAAAAAAACGACACACATCCGCCCTGACGCTAATGAGCTTCCTACGGAGTCTTCCAGAATAAAATTGGCAATGGCGGCTTCTGATTGGCTGAAAACGTTGTCTATCAAATTCAGCCAATCAGCCAATCACAATGGAATACGCCCCCACGTACTGATTGGTGAAGACATCTGCGCCTTCCCATTGGCTGTAATACTGATTGACATTGACAATAGCCAATGAGAAGGCGCAAATCCTTCACCAATCAGTACGTGGGGGTGTATTCCATTGTGATTGGCTATTGTCAGTGCAACCAATCAGAATGCGCAGATGCCTCCAGCCAATCACCCTGTGGGGGTGTATTCCATTGTGATTGACTGAAGGCATCTGCGCCTTGTGATTGGTTTAAAAAAAGATTAACAGGTGCATTATCCAATCAGAGTGGGATTTTAGGGTGTATCACTTTCTGATTGGCTCACACATTGGCGCCTCCTGATTGGGTGAATTTGATAGACAGCGATTTCAACCAATCAGAAGGCGCCATTGCCTATGTTCTTCCGGAAAAGTCTCTGGGAGCCTCATTAGCGTTGGGGATGTACGTGAGTGCGGATTTAAGTTTTTTTTTTTTTTTACAGGGCGTGACAGAAGAGGAGGAGGAGGAGGCCGAAACATCCCGGGGAGGTAAGTACAATGTAGATTATGTTTATTTTGTTTTTCTGTTTCTGTATTAATGTTATGTTTTTTTTAACAGCTGCCGCAACGGAGAATCAGGACGGGACATGCCGTAAAGGTGAGTATAATATTTTGAATGTTTAGTATTTACTGTAAACGTGTTGCACTAATTTTTTTATTTTTTTTTCCCTAGGTGGCTGATCTAAATGGACATCTGCAAAGGTAAGTGGTCTTAATTATTTTATTTTAGCTTAGAATTAGATTATTTTATATATAGATAGCATTTATTGTATGTTAGCTAGGGGTATGTGTTTTATATAGATAGCATAGCATGTATTGTATATTAGATTGTGGTATTTATTTAGATAGATTGTGTGATGTATATTAGATAGATAGGATGTATATTAGATTATGGTATTTATTTAGATAGATTGGGGTATGTATATTAGATAGAATGTATTGTATATTAGATAGGGGTGTATTGTATTGTATTTAATTGTATTGTATTATATTGTATTGTATTGTATGTATTATATTGTATGTATTGTATTGTATGTATTATATGTATTTCCTTTTCAGGTGTGTAATTTTTTTTTTCTGTAGTGGGGGGGCGTTGTAATGTGTTTTTTTATTTTCTGTAATGTTCCTTTTTTCATTTTTTGTGACTTATGTTTTTTTATTTTCTGTAATGTAGATTTTTTATATTTTGTGACTTAGGTTTTTTATTTTATGTAATGTAGATTTTAAATTTTTTGTGACTTTAGGCTTTTTTATTTTATGTAATTAGAGTGGTGGGGGTTATTAGGAGGTAGTGTAGGTGTTAATAGGTTAGTGTAGAGGGTGTTTAGTTGATATTTAATGTTTTATTTGGGGGGTATAGTGCAGTGTAGTGTTTATACTTAGTGTCATGAGGGTCCTTGAGGACCGTCATGGCACTTATGTGGTTAATGTTGGGTTGTAACAGGCCCATAATGGTCTTAATATACCCTTATGGGACTGATGGGGTTAAATAGAGGCTTATGAGGGTCTGTATCGACACCCATGTGTGACAGGGTTATTTAGCAGTTTATGGGGGTCTATATTGACCACCATGAGTGAGGGGGTTAATTAAGGGCTTATGGGGGGCTCTATTGGCCCTCATGAGTGACGGGGTTAATTAAGTGCGTATGGGGGTCTGTATTGACCCACATGAGTGACAGCGCTATTGAAGGGCTTATGGGGGTCTATATTGACCCCCATGAGTGACAGGGTTAATTAGGGGTTTATGGGGGTCTGTATTGACCCCCATGAGTGAGGGGGTTAATTAAGTGATTATGGGGGGCTGTATTGACCCCCATGAGTGACAGTGTTAATGAAGGGCTTATGGGGGTCTATATTGATCCCCATGAGTGACAGGGTTAATGAAGGGCTTATGGGGTCTATATTGACCCCCATGAGTGACAGAGTTAATGAAGGGCTTATGGGGGTCTATATTGATCCCCATAAATGACATGGATAATTAGGGGTTTATGGGGGTCTGTATTGACCCCCATGAGTGAGGGGGTTAATTAAGTGCTTATGGGGGTCTGTATTGACCCCCATGAGTGACAGGGTTAATGAAGGGCTTATGGGGGTTTATATTGACCCCCATGAGTGACAGGGTTAATTACGTTTTTTTGGGGGGTCTGTATTGACCCCCATGAGTGACAGGATTAATTAAGGTTTATGGGGGTCTGTATTGACCCCCATGAGTGACAGGGTTAATGAAGGGCTTATGGGGGTCTATATTGACCCCCATGAGTGACAGGATTAATTAGGGGTTTATGGGGGTCTGTATTGACCCCCATGAGTGAGGGGGTTAATTAAGTGCTTATGGGGGTCTGTATTGATTCCCATGAGTGACAGGGTGATAGTGTATATTTGTTTTCTTTTATAACCGGTCCTTTAAGGACCTTTACGGTCCTTTAAGGACCCGTAATGCGGGAATTTTGTATTTTCATTGCAGCGGGGGTCCCGGATCGCGTGCGATCAGGACCCCCACTGCGATGGTTAATGGGTTAATGCAGGTCTCCGAGCTTATCTCGGATCCCGTGGGGTTAATGCAGGATTCTGAGCTTATCTCGGATCCCTTCTTGGGTAAATTGTACGTGGCTGGGCTTTGAGCCTTGTTTTCGTTTTCTTCTCTAGCTTAGGGGATTTTCGTGTGTCTGAACTCAGGAATTTAGACTTAAATGGAGGTGTAACTTCACTTTTAGAGGTCCTGGGTGCCCCCCCCCCTGCTATGGGTAAGCTTTTTATGTATATTTTGTGAGTATTTGGTGTGTTTTGACTGTTTTTTGGTGTGCGCGGTTCCGCCATTTTTCGTGCGTGTGGGTGTTTGTTACGTTAAGATTGGTTCTGAGGTCGTTTTTTTTTTCTACGTTTTGCGTGTGTGTGTTTTTTTAACCGCGTGTGAGGCGCCTTTGAGCCTCCATTTCCGCAAATGCGGCCCCTTGTTTTGTGAGTGTCTGCATTTTCGGACAAACACAGCCGTCGTTGGAGCCTCCACCTTCCGCAAACTGCATCCCTCGCTTCGCGTGAGCAACGGCTCCTATGCTCACAACTATATATGTGATGGCTATTTTTCCTTCCCAAATGTATAACCTTAAATTTATTTGTATTACATCTCATCTGCCATTTAGCCACCCATTTCTCTAATTTATGCAAATCCCTTTGTAGGGAAAGTACATCATTATCTGATTTTATTACCTTGCACAACTTAGTGTCATCAGCAAAAATGGAGACACTACTTTCGAGTCCTACCTCTACGTCATTAATAAATATGTTAAAAAGGAGAGGACCTAATAATGAACCTAGAGGAACCCCACTTACCACATTAGTCCAATCGGAGTATGTTCCATTTACAACAGCCCTTAGCTTCCTGTCTTTTAGCCAGCTCTCGATCCACGAGCAGATATTTACTGCAATTCCCATATCCCTTAGTTTGCTCACTAGTCTTCTGTGTGGCACTGTATCAAATGCCTTTGAAAAATCGAAAAAGACTACATCCAATGAGTTGCCCTGATCCAAGTTCCTACTAACCTCCTCATAGAAACTAATTAGATTGGTCTGACATGACCTATCCTTCATAAATCTGTGTTGACTGCTACCTATGATCCTGTTCAAATAGACATATTCTTGTATTCTGTCCCTTATTAGCCCTTCTAAAAGCTTCCCAACTACAGAAGTGAGGCTCACTGATCTATAATTCCCCGAATTTGCTCTAGATCCCTTCTTAAATATAGGTATCACCTCTGCTTTTCTCCAGTCATCTGGTAGAGACCCTGTGGTGAGTGAGTCTTGAAAGATTAGATATAATGGTTTGGCTATTACAGAACCCAGTTCCCTCAGTACCCTTGGATGTATTCCATCAGGACCTGGGGCTTTATTAACATTTATTTTCTCCAATCTCTTTTGGATTTCTTCCTGTGTTAACCAATTATTTAGTGATGGTAGTGTAGCCCCATTATGTTGCAGTAACCCAACCACTGGTACCTCCCTTGTGTAAATCGACGAAAATAACCTATTTAGCTCATCTGCCTTTTCCTGGTCACTAATTATCAGACTGTGTCAAATTGTAATCTTCCTATAGCTTCCTTCCTCGCCTTCTTCCCAATAATATATTTAAAAAATATTTTAGGGTTACTTTCCTTTGCAACTGACTTCTCATTTTCTATTTTAGCCAGTCTAATAGCCCTTTTGCAAGCCTTGTTGATTTCCTTATAGTCACATAAAGCTGCCTCTGTTCCCTCCTTCTTGTATAATATAAATGCATGTTTCTTTTTCCTCATCATGATCTTTAAGTCATTGTTAAGCCACATGGGATGTGATTTATTCCTATTAATTTTATTTCCACATGGTACATGCAGATGAGTATGTTTATTTATTAAGGATTTGAATGTTGTCCATTTATTTTCAGTATTTTCCCTGTAAGTTCTATGTCACAGTCTATACGTTGTATTGCTGCCCTTACCCCATTAAAGCTAGCCCTTTTACAATTTAGAGTTTTTGTTGGCCCCTTACAACTCTGTTTTTTGTATTAACTCTCAAATGAGACAGTGTTATGATCACTGTTCCCCAAGGGTTCCCCTATTTTAACATTTGATATTATATCAATATTACTTTTGATGACTAAATCCAAGATGGCCCCATTTCTAGTAGGTTCTTGTATTACATGGGCTAGATAATGATCCCTGAGTGTACTCAAGAACCCGCTCCCCTTAGCTGAGCTGCTGGTCTCATTTATCCAGTTTATTTCAGGGTAATTAAAGTCTCCCATTTAGGACACTCCATCTTTCACTTACTTTGTCATTGGTACCAATATATACCAAGACCGCCGGTTCATTTCCAGCCCCTCCCAATTTTTTTCCGCCCGATCCACAACATGCCGGACCCGAGCACCCGGAAGACAGCAAACTGTTTGATTGCTGGGATCTGGGTGACAAATCACCCTGTCTACCTTCCTAATAATAGAGTCCCCTACCACCAAAACCTGTCTGTTGCTCTGCCTATTCTGCCCTCCCACTCCTCCAGCTCTATCGGCTCCCTTTTCCAGTGTGACAATATCATGAAGTGTTGCAATTCTCCTCTCTAGTTCTCCAATTTGAGCTTCCAGAGAGGCAACATGCTCACACCTGTCACAGAGGTATGGACCCTGGATCATCTGTATCAGTAGTGCATACATTTGGCAGGATGTACACTGAGTGAGGTTGCCGCTGGACTGACTCATAATTATCAGTCACAAAAATACAGTGAGAAAACAAATCAATGTATTTGTAAAAAGATGGCTTTTCTTCACCTTAACCCAAACAAAACAAAGAAAAAAATATATATTTTTTGTTTTCTACTTTTTCTTATAATACCTCTTTTCTTTGAATTCCCTCCTTTTATTCAATCTCCTACACACTAACTACACTTACACTAGAAATTATTGCAAGCTCCTAAGTTCGCTCCTTCCCTTGTTAAAATACACCCCACCTACTCACCTGTACAATGATAAATGAGCACAGGACAGAAAACACTGCCCTGCCTCACAGAACTGATTCAAACAGAAAACGACAAAATGAACAGATAAACCTTTACACAGGCCAAACCACACCCACTCTCACCTGGACCCTGATTACAGAACACAGGCCAAGCCACACCCACTCTCACATCGGACCCTGATGACAGAGCACAGGCCAAGCCACACCCACTCTCACCTGGACCCTGATTACAGAACACAAGCCAAGCCACACCCACTCTCACCTGGATCCTGATTACAGAGCACAGGCCAAGCAACACCCACTCTCACCTGGATCCTGATTACAGAACACAGGCCAAGCCACACCCACTTTCACCTGGACCCTGATTACAGAGCACAGGCCAAACCACACCCACTCTCACCTGGACCCTGATTACAGAGCACAGGCCAAACCACACCCACTCTCAACTGGACCCTGATTACAGAGCACAGGCCAAGCCACACCCACTCTCACCTGGACCCTGATTACAGAGCACAGGCCAAGTCACACCCACTCTCACCTGGATCCTGATTACAGAGCACAGGCCAAGTCACACCCACTCTCACCTGGATCCTGATTACAGAGCACAGGCCAAGCCACACCCACTCTCACCTGGACCCTGATTACAGAACAGAGGCCAAGTCACACCCACTCTCACCTGGACCCTGATTACAGAGCACAGGCCAAGCCACACTCACTCTGATTTATATACAGAAAAGTCTAGAATATAAGGAGAAATTAAAACATGAATTGAAACGTTTTTTTTTAATTAACAAAGGCTTGGTAGACTCAGACGTGCTTGTGTGGAATACACACAAAGCCTTTGTGAGGGGTTTATTAACCTCTTGGAATATACACCTTAAAAAACAAAGAGGTCTATCTTTAAGAAAGTTGAACATTAGGCTAATACAATTAGAAAGATCTAATAAAACAAATATAGATCCAGACGTTATTAGGGAATTGATATTAGTAAGATTAATCAAATGAATCAATATCATCTTGGAAACAAATCTGGAAAATATCTAGTGAATAAAATAAGGAAAAAGCTTTCCCAGAAAAGATATGAAAAATGAATAGATAAAAATGGGATAACACAACATAAACCTAAGGATATAGGCAATATCTTCTACGATTATTACAGACAATTATACAATGTAGAAGAACAAGTAAATTTCATTAAACCAAGTAGGGGAGTTATAGAAACATTTTTGGAAACGCTGAAACTCCTTGTCTTCTCCATCCACTACTGCAACTTGCTTCTTGTTGGCCTACCCACCACCCAACTTTTCCCCACTTCAATCCATAATGAACACCTCTGCTAGACTCATCTTCCGTACACAACGTTCAGTGTCGGCATCACCTCTCTGTCAATCACTCCACTGGCTTCCCTTAGCCTCTACAATAAAAAGAAAATTATGACCCAAAATTACAAAGCCCTCAATAATAGCGGTCCCCTGTACCTCTCTGCTGTCATCTCCAAATACTCCCCCACCCGCCCTCTTCGTTCTGCTAATGACCTTCTTCTTTCTACAACTCTTGTCACCTACTCTCACTCTCGCCCTCAGGACTTTTCTCTCTGGAACTCCTTGCCTCGCTCCACCAGATTATCCTTCTGCCTCAAAACATTCAAAACCTCCCTAAAAATGCATCTCTTTAATAAAGCGTATCACCCTAACACGCTCCTCACCTCTCTCTCCCTCCTTTACCACTCACAATACCTTTAGGTAGTAAGTCTGCGAGTTTCAATCCTGGGGAAAGCACCATGGACACTGGATTCCAAGTCTTAATTTGTATTTACCATTGCCTGGAACATATGTACAGCACTACGGAATATGTTGGCACGTTATAAATAAACAATAATAATAATAAATAAATAAATAACAAATAGGACAAAATAACAGAACAAGTCAATGTGCATAACTATTCACCCCCCTAAAGTCAATACTTTGTACGTAAATCACAGCTCCACTGCATTTTTTAAATAGATAGATAGATTTAAATAGAGAAATAGCCTTGTCTGAAATTGAAACTGCAATAAGAAATGTAAAATTTAATAAAGCACCAGGGCCAGACAGTATACAGTGCCTTGAAAAAGTATTCACCCCCTTGGCATTTTTTGTGTTTTGTTCCCTCGCAGCCTGGAGGTAACATGGATTGTTTGAGGATTTGCATCATTTAATTTACAGAACATGCCACAACTCTGGTCTGTGACTCGGCCATTCCAACACATTTACATGTTTCACCACACTGTAACTGATGTACAGAGTACAGTGGCACCAAAACACCACACAACTTTAGGCATACACTAAGGAAGCAACCACCAATACACAATGACACAAAATCTACGATAGTAATTAGGATAGCACAGACACACAACTCACTAGCATTGGCGCATTACAAATAAACAATAATAATAATCAATACTAACCCAGTATACCTTCCCATTCTATATAGATCCTATGCTATGCCTATCCTAAAAGGACCCCCATGGTATCTAATGTTACTCCAAGATACCATGGGGGTCTATATAGGCTCCCATGGTATGCTAAACCAAGCCTTAACAGCCACAGGAGTCTATATAGACCACTATGGTACCCTAAACGTAACCCCTGATGTGCCTAAGTATAAAAAACACTACACTACACTAATACAATTAACTACAAACACAAAAAAACGTAAAAAAAATAGATTACAAAATAATAAAAAATTCAAGTAAATAAAAATATCAAATAAAAAAATACAATTAAAATAATAAAATAATACAACAAAATGAAAAATAAATGAAACTGTTAAATAAATGTAATTTAATAATACCTACCCAAATGATCATCCAGCGATGTATGTTTGTGTAGACACAGATCTGATATTATTTTATTTAATACTGGGCTATTGTATCAGTCATTGTGTCACTGACCTAAAGTCCAGGTCTAAGACCAGAGCCCCCTGTTATACCTGGTCCTCTAGTCACACACAGGACTGCCCAGGGCTTTATGGGTTAAACACACTACTTGTACAATGACCTAACAGGGAATCAAACACTGCAATGGTGGGAAGGGCATTGGGGGGACAATATGGAGACACTAAGGACAAGTAGGATGGATCAGGGAGGGAAGGATCTGATATTATCTGTTATAGGACAAAGTACTGACCATAAAGGATTGTAACGGCTACCCCGGTAGTGAGAGGGTACCAGCCGTTGGAGACGTCCTTTTCTTAAGCAAGGTGCTGTGCAGTAATGAAATGCTTATTCCCCTCCACGATATCCCATTGTATAATCCAGGAGTGCTGTAAAATGCGGCAGAGTAACGGTACCATAAATCCCCCCCAAATAACGAGACGAGGCTACGTTTTGAAGGGTCAAGTAGAACTAGATTTTAATGACAGGGAATCTCCTTTTATGCAATGTTGCCCTCTGAAGGGCTACACCCACATAATTATCACAACAGCCAATTATCTGCATGGTTCAACCCCCACGTCTCCTCCCCTCAGATAACAGGTAACACAATTAAAACAGACACAATTTTAACCACATTCTGGATGTACCCCAAATACAGGGGGTACACCTTTAAGTCCCGCACCATTCAATATTTCTCACCCAGGGGAACAACATATACAAAAATGGCATGAATCAGACCAGGGGTTCAAAAGTTAGTAAAAGTATGTTTTTACACATAACACAAAGACATTGCACATATCCCCCACACAATACACATATAGGACAATAGGTGAGTCACACCTCCCTGGCAACTTGGATACAATCAGACATTAATTAGATCATTCTTATCAGAGAATGAAAACACTTTGGAAAATGCAAGGATCCTTTACAACTTTCTTATCTCTTGAATCTCTGTAACAGGATTATCTATTAGCCTAGGTCTGCAAAAGTCTGGCTAATATTCTGAGCCAATATATTCTGTAGAACATCAACCAATATATATATAGTAGGATCATATTTTAACCATAATAATCATAAAACAGGGTAAAACAGTGATGGGTTCCGCTACACACCTCCCCCGTGACCATAAGCCGGCATACACGGTCTGATCCCAACGGATCAGCCTGGGGATGTCCGGACAAAACGATTTGTTGGTCACTTCTACAGTTTGACAACCCATCAGCATTACTGCAATAAACATTTCAAGGAGAGGGAAAATACATTTTACAAACTGGTTTCAGACAATTAAATAATTAGGCAGAAAAGCATCAGCCTTCCAAATGAACTGAAGTCCTTTAGCAAAACCATCCCAAGTTGTAGAGTACATTCCTCCCCCAGCTCGTGGTCGGGCCGCTATTGCACAGGGCCCACTGTTCTTCTCCTGTACACCCACCCAAAAAAATCCAGGATCCCATCCCAACAGTCCAGTATCCCAATGTCCAAAAGGTAGGCCACAATCTCTGTCCCATAGAAACCCCTTTCCATATAAAACATTCCCGCTCATCCCCTCTATTGTCGGCTAATGCTCGGTACTTTTGGAGGGTGGGGTCCTGTCTAGTTTCCTTCACAAGCTCTTCGGGGGTGTCCCACGCTATGGGTCTCTCTGTGGCATTAGTGCTAAGTGTCTGCTTGTGGCTTACCTGGGTCTCCCGACCTGTTGTAGGATTGTCCTCTGTATGGGTCTGTGAGCGGGTGGTCACGGGACAAGCAGCAGCAGTCGTGGGTAAAAAGGCTGAGGCTAGAGGGCCAATATCGTTGCCCAGCACAACCTCAGCAGGTAAATTGTCCATGATGCCTACTGTGGTCTTTCCCGACCCGACTCCCCAATCCAAGTGTACCCGGGCGGTGGGTAAGCGAAAAACAGCCCCCCCTGCGACACGGACAGCAACAGTACGGGTAGATACATGCTCCGGTTTCACAAGATGTTTCTGCACCAACGTGATGGTAGCGCCATTGTCCCTTAGGCCTTGTGCTACCTGTCCATTTACACGCACCTCCTGGCGGTGATGCTGGCGGTTGTCTGGGGATGCAGCTTGTATGGGGTTTGCCTCGTACAGGATGCCCAAACACTCCTCAGGGCTCCCTTTGGTTTCCAGGCAGTGAGCAGCAGAGGTACGTGATAAAGGGATCTCTGGGTTATTGGTCGGGCGCCTCCAGTTGTTATTGGCTGATCCCAAGGGGCAATAACGAGCAATGTGCCCCGGGTTGCCGCAGCGATGGCACGTCTTTTTGTAAGAATCCCGGGGTTGGTGGTTAGACCCCTGAGGCCGTGGCGGTCCTGGGGGGACTGGGGCCCGAAATTCTGTGCGTGCAGCGGGCATTGAGGTGCATGGCTCTGCTCTAGAGGTTGGTCGTGTGGACCCTTGGCTCACCTTTCTGGACTCTGCGTATTCGTCCGCTAGCCGTGCTGCCTCGATTAAGTTAGCAGGGCGACGATCTCTCACCCAATCCTGTATGTCTGCTGCCAGATCTTGGAAGAAATGTTCCATCAGAAATAGCTGTAGTACTTCCTCTCCTGTGTTGGCATTGCACCCTCGCACCCAATGTGATGCCACCCTTTGTATCTTGCTGGCCCATTCCATATGGGAGTCTGCAGCCTTCTTTTTAGACTCCCTGAAGCGACGGCGATATGTTTCCGGGGTGACGGCATATCTGGTGAGCAGTGCAGCCTTCACCCGGCGATACTGCGCAATATCTTCCTCAGTAAGCGCCCGAAAAGCCTCATTTGCTTTTCCTGATAGCTTTCCAGCCAAAATAGTGACCCATTGGTCTGGTGGTATTTGGTGTAGTGAGCACTGCCTCTCGAAGTCAGCCAAATATCCATCAATTTCTTCCTCACTTTCCACAAACGCTTTGAAGGCAGTGAAGGGTATTTTCTTTACTGTAGCAGCGGGTGGGGGAGTATGAACTGTATGTGCCAGGGGTTGTCTAGCTCTTGCCAGTTCAAGTTCGTGCCCCCTCCTATTTTGTATCTCCGTTCTCGCTTCCCGGAACAGCTGATCTATTAGCTCCACGGATGTTGCTGGGTACATGGATAATCTCCGCTGAACCAGGTTTGTAATTTCCTCCTCCTCGCTGGCAGGGGAAGGTTGGTCCACGACCTCCATGGATCGATCCATCTCGTCCAGCTCCAGTAAGTCAGCTATCAGCTCTCTCCGTGGTCGGTTGCTGGCACTCCTTCCTCTGGTTTCCAAGAGATCCTTTAGTGTGGATCTTTTCAGTTTAGCGTACTGGGATTCCATTCAGCACTTGCGTTGGGGATGAAAAGGACCATCCCACCACTGCCATCCAATGTAACGGCTACCCCGGTAGTGAGAGGGTACCAGCCGTTGGAGACGTCCTTTTCTTAAGCAAGGTGCTGTGCAGTAATGAAATGCTTATTCCCCTCCACGATATCCCATTGTATAATCCAGGAGTGCTGTAAAATGCGGCAGAGTAACGGTACCATAAATCCCCCCCAAATAACGAGACGAGGCTACGTTTTGAAGGGTCAAGTAGAACTAGATTTTAATGACAGGGAATCTCCTTTTATGCAATGTTGCCCTCTGAAGGGCTACACCCACATAATTATCACAACAGCCAATTATCTGCATGGTTCAACCCCCACGTCTCCTCCCCTCAGATAACAGGTAACACAATTAAAACAGACACAATTTTAACCACATTCTGGATGTACCCCAAATACAGGGGGTACACCTTTAAGTCCCGCACCATTCAATATCTCTCACCCAGGGGAACAACATATACAAAAATGGCATGAATCAGACCAGGGGTTCAAAAGTTAGTAAAAGTATGTTTTTACACATAACACACAGACATTGCACATATCCCCCACACAATACACATATAGGACAATAGGTGAGTCACACCTCCCTGGCAACTTGGATACAATCAGACATTAATTAGATCATTCTTATCAGAGAATGAAAACACTTTGGAAAATGCAAGGATCCTTTACAACTTTCTTATCTCTTGAATCTCTGTAACAGGATTATCTATTAGCCTAGGTCTGCAAAAGTCTGGCTAATATTCTGAGCCAATATATTCTGTAGAACATCAACCAATATATATATAGTAGGATCATATTTTAACCATAATAATCATAAAACAGGGTAAAACAGTGATGGGTTCCGCTACAAGGATTATAGTGATTATAAGATTAGTAGGAGCCGGAGATTAGATACAAACATCACCTGATCAGACCGCACAGCTCACAAGTATTTATCACCATTATATATCTACTAGTCACTTGCCCATTAATAATGACGGTGTAATATAGTCTTAAATATGGTGTCTTCTGTCTGTCTGTGTGCCCTCTCTGTGTGTATTCTCTCTATCTCTGCGCACGCTCCCTCTCTCTGTGTACCCTCTCTCTCTGCACGCTCTCCCTCTCTCCATGCTCACTCTCACTGTGTGCCCTCTCTCTGTGTGTATTCTCTCTCTCTATCTCTGCGCCCGCTCCCTCTCTCTGTGTACCCTCTCTCTCTGCTTCTCTCTGCACGCTCTCCCTCTCTCTGTGCTCACTCTCACTGTGTGCTCTCTCTCTGTGTATTCTCTCTCTTAATCTCTGCACCCTCTCCACTCTCTCTCTGTGCTCTCTCTCCTTCCCTCCTTTTATCTCTTCCTATCTTCTTCTCTCTCTCCACCTCCCTCTCCTTCCCTCCCTCTCCCATTCAGCGTTCATTGCTAGCTTCACAATGAGCAGCTTTTCTCTCTCTCTCTCTCTCCTTCTCACTCTCACCTTCTCTCTTCCTCCCCTTCTGCGCCCATTGCTAGCCTTGCAATGAGCGGCTTTTCTCTATCTCTGTCTCCTCACTCTCTCTCCCTCTCTGTCTCTCTCTCCTCCTAACTCTCTCTCCCCCCTTCATCCTTCTCTCTCCCTCTCCTTCCCTCCTCTTTCCCTCAGTCAAATTCCCTCCTCTCCCCCTCCGTGTCCGTTGTGAGCCTCGGTATAATATAGTCTTAAAAATGGTGTCTTCTGTCTGTGTGCCGTCTCTCTTTGTATTCTCTCTATCTTTGCGCCTGCTCCATCTCTCTGTGTTCCCTCTCTCTGTGCTTCTCTCTGCACCCTTTCCACTCTCTCTCCCTGTGCTCTCTCTCCTTACCGCCTTCTATCTCTCCCTATGTCCTTCTCTCTCTCTACCTCCTTCTCTTTCCCTTCCTCTCCCCTTCAGCGCCCATTGCTAGCCTCGCAATGAGCGGCTTTTCTCTCTCTCTCCTTCTCACTCTCTCCCTCCTCACTCTCTCTCCTTCCTTCTATCACCTTCTTCCTTCTCTCTCCCACCTCTCCTTCTGACTCCCTCTCCTTCTCACTCACTCTCTCTCCTTCTCACTCACTTCCTCTCCTTCTCACTCACTCCCTCTCCTTCTCTCTCTCCCCCTCTCCTTCCTTATCCCTCCCCCTCCTTCCTTCTCTCTCTCCTTCTCCCTCACCCTCCTTGCTTCTCCCTCCATCTCCTTGCTTTTCCCTCCCCCTCCTTCCTTCTCTCTCCCTCTGTCTCCCTCTTCAAGCCTCGCAATGTGCAGCGCGGTTGCGCAACTCGCAATATCCAGGCATTACACACAAACTTGAAGTACGACAACTATATTAGTGATGTACACACTGCAGACTGGGTATATATGTGTAGATAGATATACTCTAAATATAAATACATATATACCATGGTATACACTACCCTGCACTATAAATATATATTCACAGAGGGAGAAATCATCTCCCATCACTATATATGTATAAATAAGTACAAATACATATGAGATAAAAACATATATACACCCCTCACTCCAAACTGACAGATAGACAGAGAGATAGATAGATAGATAGATAGATAGATAGATAGAGACAGACAGAGAGATAGATAGATAGACAGACAGACAGATAGATAGATAGAGACAGACAGAGAGATAGACAGACAGACAGACAGACAGACAGACAGACAGACAGACAGATAGATAGATAGATAGATAGATAGATAGATAGATAGATAGTCAGTCAGTCCTAGTTTGTGTCCCTTGTTCTTTATTCAGTGGATATCCGGTTGTTAGGAAGAAATTATGACGTCATGACGCACGCTTACAGGAAGCTTATCCGCAGGTCACTTGGATCGCCATGTTTGTTTTGGGTAAGTCAGACATTTCTGTCAGTGGGTGTAATGCACGATACACACATTATAGGGCATCAATAACATCACAAATGTCCTGCCAATTAAATAATCGGGCTAGCGATGACATCACTATTTGATAACAGCTCTGCTTTATTGCTCCAGAGAGATGCAGACAGTGAGACATATTGATATACCCGCCGTGTCACCATGGAAACCGGACTGTAACCATAAACACGCCCCTTTACTTTACTGATTGGCTACTGCTTGTAGTGCTGGGGGTTCTGGGACTTGTAGTTTAGTTTAGTGAACATTCACTTCCTGTTCCTTTTCCAGCAGTGCGGCCGGGAGCTGATCTTTGTGTGTCCTCAGCAGGTAAATAAAGTGATTAATGTTCTAATTAGTGACAAGGAGATAATTTAGGGGCTATCTGGATCACTGATTACTGTGGGGAGAGCTGGGGTCGGAGCCAAATTAGTGGGAACTCAGAGCCCATAATGTTTATTAGTTCCATGAATCAGAGACACTCAATATGATGATAAGCAGAGAGATCACCTGTGCCGTATACAGAGACATATACTGTGACATAGTGTAGGATCCAGCCCCAAATAATGGTCAGGTGGGTGACTCTGCGCATGTGCGTATTGTACGGTCACTTTGGAGAGTCCTGTTGGTTCAAAGCTACATATAAAAAAATAACAATCATTTAGCCACACAATGCGGAAACACACAGACAGAAGAGGGATTCACTGGGGATGAGGGTTTCCAAACCTAGAAAGTCCAAACAGGGGAAGTAATGGTTATCACAGGGGTAACCCCGGGCTAGTAACAAACCCCAGGGGGGACATGTACATCTTTACTGGTCCATGGATGGGATTCCCTTGAGACTGGACTAGGCTCTTTTGCAGGTAAAGTGAAGCAGGTACCACAGTACTTTATTACAGATGTCTCCACATAAGGGCTGCCATCACAGGTACATACGTGACTAATAAGTGTCTTTTTCCCCTTGAACTGCAGTGGCCCTTTAATATATCGTGTAGAGCTATGGCTTCCAGAGGTACCATGTTTATGGGTCACGGGGTTCCATAACTATTTTGATAAAAAATGGATCCATATTTGAATTGGCTTTGGATTAAATTATATAAAAGTGCACCATCTACAACTACCCACAGTTTCTTTTGTCTTTTTCTTGCAGAATCCTATTAACACACTAATTATAAACAAAATGACTAAGGATAAAAAGAATATGGAGAAGGTCGCTGAGAGATTCTTACACCAGGCCTTGGAGATGATCTACCTGCTGACTGGAGAGGTGAGAGCTGCTGGACAACGTCACAATGACACCACTTTTATCACATTTACTTTTATTATCACCTCAATCTTTGTGCTGATGTTAAACAATGTCCAGTAATAGAGGAAAAGGAAAACAAATGGTTCAATATCATGTTATAAATAGATAAGAATTGGTAGAAGTAGAGAACGATCACAGACCAACAAACAGGTCCTTGTGACTGAATTTGGTGGAGGAGGAGACATGTTTGTATGGAGGGAGAAAGTGATGCATTATAATGTGTTCTTGGCCATTTCTCTGTACAAGTTATACTATCTATATGGTACAATATAATAATGTGCCTGAAGATACGTAAGCTCTGTGTGTGTGTGAGGCTTTTACAGTCTGGATTAGTAGAGGAGGACACTGAAAAGGATATATTGATGTGGGAAGGTGAGGGATATAGTGCAAGTAAGAATATGTCACACAATAACTACCTGCACTGATGTCTGACATGTCCCTCTATCATCCTGTAGGAATACACCATTGTGAAGAAGAATTCCCCCAACATTCACCAGCTGACTGGAGAGGTGAGTACTGCTGGACAATGCGACATTATACCAGGATATAGTGACCCCCATTACTGACCAAGCTCTATCTGGACCTGTGACTGGAGAGATGATCACTGCCGGACAATGTGACATTATACCAGGACATAGTGACCCCCATTACTGACCAAGCTCTATCTGGACCTGTGACTGGAGAGGTGAACACTACTGGACAATGTGACATTATACCAGGACACAGTGACTCCCATTACTGACCAAGCTCTATCTGGACCTGTGACTGGAGAGGTGAGCACTGCTGGACAATGTGACATTATACCAGGAGACAGTGACTCTCATTACTGACCAAGCTGTATCTGGACCTGTGACTGGAGAGGTGAACACTACTGGACAATGTGACATTATACCAGGACACAGTGACCCCCATTACTGACCAAGCTGTATCTGGACATGTGACTGGAGAGGTGAACACTACTGGACAATGTGACATTATACCAGGACACAGTGACTCCCATTACTGACCAAGCTTTATCTGGACCTGTGACTGGAGAGGTGAGCACTGCTGGACAATGTGACATTATACCAGGACACAGTGACTCCCATTACTGACCAAGATCTATCTGGACCTGTGACTGGAGAGATGATCACTGCTGGACAATGTGACATTATACCAGGACACAGTGACTCCCATTACTGACCAAGCTCTATCTGGACCTGTGACTGGAGAGGTGATCACTGCTGGACAATGTGACATTATACCAGGACACAGTGATTCCCATTACTGACCAAGCTCTATCTGGACCTGTGACTGGAGAGATGATCACTGCTGGACAATGTGACATTATACCAGTACACAGTGACCCCCATTACTGACCAAGCTCTATCTGGACCTGTGACTGGAGAGGTGAGCACTGCTGGACAATGTGACATTATACAAGGACATAGTGACTCCCATTACTGACCAAGCTCTATCTGGACCTGTGACTGGAGAGGTGATCACTGCTGGACAATGTGACATTATACCAGGACACAGTGACTCCCATTACTGACCAAGATCTATCTGGACCTGTGACTGGAGAGATGATCACTGCTGGACAATGTGACATTATACCAGGACACAGTGACTCCCATTACTGACCAAGCTCTATCTGGACCTGTGACTGGAGAGGTGATCACTGCTGGACAATGTGACATTATACCAGGACACAGTGATTCCCATTACTGACCAAGCTCTATCTGGACCTGTGACTGGAGAGATGATCACTGCTGGACAATGTGACATTATACCAGTACACAGTGACCCCCATTACTGACCAAGCTCTATCTGGACCTGTGACTGGAGAGGTGAGCACTGCTGGACAATGTGAAATTATGCCAGGACACAGTGACCCCTATTACTGACCAAGCTGTATCTGGACCTGTGACTGGAGAGGTGAGCACTGCTGGACAATGTGACATTATACCAGGACACAGTGACCCCCATTACTGACCAAGCTCTATCTGGACCTGTGACTGGAGAGGTGAGCACTGCTGGACAATGTGACATTATACCAGGACACAGTGACTCCCATTACTGACCAAGTTCTAGCTGGACCTGTGACTGGAGAGGTGAGCACTGCTGGACAATGTGAAATTATGCCAGGACACAGTGACCCCCATTACTGACCAAGCTCTTTCTGGACCTGTGACTGGAGAGGTGAGCACTGCTGGAAGATGTGACATTATATCAGGACACAGTGACTCCCATTACTGACCAAGCTCTATCTGGACCTGTGACTGGAGAGGTGAGCACTGCTGGACAATGTGACATTATACCTGGACACAGTGACTCCCATTACTGACCAAGCTCTATCTGGACCTGTGACTGGAGAGGTGAGCACTGCTGGACAATGTGACATTATACTAGGACACAGTGACTCCCGTTACTGACCAAGCTGTATCTGGACCTGTGACTGGAGAGGTGAGCACTGCTGGACAATGTGACATTATACCAGGAAACAGTGACCCCCATTACTAACCAAGCTCTATCTGGACCTGTGACTGGAGAGGTGAGCACTGCTGTTCAATGTGACATTATACCAGGACACAGTGACTCCCATTACTGACCAAGCTCTATCTGGACCTGTGACTGGAGAGGTGCTCACTGCTGGACAATGTGACATTATACCAGGACACAGTGACTCCCTTTACTGACCAAGCTCTATCTGGAACTGTGACTGGAGAGTTGATCACTGCTGGACAATGTGACATTATGCCAGGACACAGTGACCCCCATAACTGACCAAGCTCTATCTGGACCTGTGACTGGAGAGGTGATCACTGCTGGACAATGTGACATTATGCCAGGACACAGTGACCCCCATTACTGACCAAGCTCTATCTGGACCTGTGACTGGAGAGGTGAGCACTACTGGACATTGTGACATTATACCAGGACACAGTGACTCCCATAACTGACCAAGCTCTATCTGGACCTGGGTGTGTTTTCCTATCTTCTCTGCATGTTCTCAGTAACATTATCTTCCTCTCCTGACTCTCTATCAGTAACAGACTCTAACAGAACCAGTCTCTGTGTCCGCTCTGAATGTCATTGTCTGTTTCAGGTCCCTATAAAGTGTGATGATGTTGCCGTCTATTTCTCTATGGAGGAGTGGGAGTATATAGAAGGACACAAGGAGCTTTACAAAGACGTGATGATGGAGAATCACCAGACACTCACGGCTTCGGGAATCCCAACAAACAAGAGCTCAGGTAACATTGTGATATTGGAAGTGGATATACATTATCCCATGATGTTTCTATGAGAAGTTGGCCAAACTATCCAGGAATGTCCAGTAGTATCTACAGTAGATATAAAAAGTCTACACACCCCTGTTAAAATGTCAGGTTTCTGTGCTGTAAAAAAATTAGACAAAGATAAATAATTTCAGATTTTTTTCCACCTTTAATGTGACCTATAAACTGTACAACTCAATTGAAAAACAAACTGAAATCTTTTAGGTGGAGGGAAGAAAAAAACAAAGAAAACTAATGTGGTTGCATAAGTCTGCACACTCTCTCATAGCTGGGGATGTAGCTGTGTTCAGAATTAAGCAATCACATTCCAAATCGTGTTAAATAGGAGTCAGCATACACCTGCCATCATTTAAAGTGCCTCTGATTAACCCCAAATTAAATTCAGCTGCTCTAGTTGGTCTTTCCTGAAATGTTCTTAGTCGCATACCACAGCAAAAGCCATGGTCCACAGAGAGCTTCCAAAGCATCAGAGGGATCTCATTTTTAAAAGGTATCAGTCAGGAGAAGGGTACAAAAGAATTTCAAAAGCATTAGATATACCATGGAACACAGTGAAGACAGTCATCATCAAGTGGAGAAAATATGGCACAACAGTGACATTACCAAGAACTGGAGCTCCCTCCAAAATTAATGAAAAGACGAGAAGAAAACAAGCCTCTCCCACCTCTACTTGATGGGAGGCGCTCATTGAGAGCCTCTCTCCCCTCTACTTTACTGGCCCTCTCCCTCCCCTGTGTTTCTCCTCCTCCCTCCTGTCTCTTTCTCCCTCCCCTGTGTCTCATTTCCCTCTCCTCTTCCTCCCTTGTGTCTCCTTTCTCCTCTCCTCTCCCTCACTTGTGTCTCCTTTACCCGCTCTTTTCCCTCCCTTGTGTCTCCTATCCCCCCTCCTCTGCCTCCCTTGTGTCTCCTATCCCCCCTCCTCTGCCTCCCTTGTGTCTCCTATCCCTACTCCTCTCCCTCCCTTGTGTCTCATTCCCCCCCCCCTCTGCCCCCTTTTGATTCCTTTCCCCCCTCCTCTCCCTCCATGTGTCATATCCCCCTCCTCTTCCTCACTCCTGTCTCCTATCCCCCTCCTCTCCCTCCCTTGTGTCTCATTTCCCCCCTCCTCTTCTCCCTTGAGTCTCATTTCCCCCCTCCTCTCCCTCCCTTGAGTCTCATTTCCCCCTCCTCTCCCTCTATTGTGCCCCCCTCCTCTTCTTCTTTTGTGTCCCTCCTCCTCTCTCTCCCTTGTGTCTCATTTCCCTCTCCTTTGCCTCCCTTGTGTCTCATTTCCCCCTCCTCATCCTCCCTTGTGTCTCCTTTCCCCCTCCTCTCCCTCCCTAGTGTCTCCTTTCCCCCCTCCTCTTCCTCCCTAGTGTCTCCTTTGCCCCTTCTCTCCCTCCCTTGTGTCTCATTTGCCCCCTCCTCTCCATCCCTTGTGTCTCATTTCTCCCCTCCTCTGCCTCCCTTTTGTCTCCTTTTCCCCCTCTTCTTCGTCCTGTGTGTCTTACTTTCCTCTCCTCTGCCTCCTTTGTGTCTCATTTCCCCCCTCCTCCCCCTCCCTTGAGTCTCATTTCCCCCTCCTCTGCCTCCCTTTTGTCTCCTTTTGCCCCATGTTTTTCCTCCCTTGTGTCTCCTTTCCCCCCGCCTCTCCCTCTTTTGTGTGACCCTCCTCTTCTTCTTTTGTGTCCCTCCTCCTCTCCCTCCCTTGTGTCTCATTTCCCCCTCCTCTGCCTACCAGGTGTCTCCTTCCCACTCTTCTCCCTCCCTTGTGTCTCATTTACTCCCTTCTCTGCCTCCTTTGTGTCTCCTTTCCCCCTCCTCATCTCCCTAGTGTCTCCTTTCCCCTCTCCTCTTCCTCCCTAGTGTCTCCTTTGCCCCCTTCTCTCCCTCCCTTGTGTCTCATTTCCCCCCTCCTCTCCCTCCCTTGTGTCTCATTCTCCCCTCCTCTGCCTCCCTTTTGTCTCCTTTTCCCCCTCGTCTTCCTCCCGTGTGTCTCTTATCCCCTTCCTCTGCCTCAGTCCTGTCTCCTATCCCCCTCCTCTGCCTCCCTTGTGTCTCCTTTCACCCCTCCTCTCCCTCCCCTGAGTCTCTTTTCCCCCTCCTCTGCCTCCCTTTTGTCTCCTTTTGCTCCCTATTCTTCCTCCCTTGTGTCTCCTTTCCCCTTCCTCTGCCTACCAGGTGTCTCCTTCCCCCTCTTCTCCCTCCCTTGTGTCTCATTTACTCCCTTCTCTGCCTCCCTTGTGTCTCCTTTCCCCCTCCTCATCCTCCCTTGTGTCTCGTTTCCCCCCCCCTCCTCTTCCTCCCTAGTGTCTCCTTTGCCCCCTTCTCTCCCTCCCTTGTGTCTCATTTCCCACCTCCTCTCCCTCCCTTGTGTCTCATTTCTCCCCTCCTCTACCTCCCTTTTGTCTTCTGTCCGCCCTCTTCTTCCTCCCGTGTATCTTATTTCATTCTCCTCTGCCTCCTTTGTGTCTCATTTCACCCCTCCTCTCCCTCCCTTGAGTCTCATTTCCCCCCTCCTCTCCCTCCCTTGAGTCTCATTTCCCCCTCCTCTGCCTACCTAGTGTCTCCTCCCCCTCTTCTCCCTCCCTTGTGTCTCATTTCCCCCTTCTCTGCCTCCCTTGTGTCTCCATTCCCCCCTCCTCTGCCTCCCTTGTGTCTCTTTTCCCCCCTCCTCTGCATCCCTTGTGTCTCCTTTCCTCCTCCTCTCCCTCCCTTGTGTCTCCTTTCCTCCTCCTCTCCCTCCCTTGTGTCTCTTTTTCTCCTCCTCTCCCTCCCTTGTGTCTCCTTTCCTACTCCTCTCCCTCCCTTGTGTCTCATTTCCCCCCTCCTCTGCCTCCCTTGTGTCTCCTTTCCTCCTCCTCTCCCTCCCTTGTGTTTCCTTTCCTCCTCCTCTCCCTCCCTTGTATCTCTTTTCCTCCTCCTCTCCCTCCCTTGTGTCTCCTTTCCTACTCCTCTCCCTCCCTTGTGTCTCCTTTCCTCCTCCTCTCCCTCCCTTGTGTCTCCTTTCCGCCCTCCTTTCCCTCCCTTGTGTCTCCTTTCCGCCTCCTCTGCCTCCCTTGTGTCCCTCCTTCTCACCCTCCCTTGTGTCTCATTTCCCCCCTACTCTCCCTCCCTTGTGTCTCATTATCCCCCTCCTCTGCCTACCTTGTATCTCCTTTGCCCCCTCCTCTGCCTCCCTTGTGTCTCCTTTCCCCTTGTGTCTTCTGTCCCCCTCACCCTTCCGTCGTGCCGTAACTCGCATGCGCGTCTCCTGTAGTGCTGCCGTCTCGGTCTCTCTCTCATCTCTGTATTTCTCCCTGTCCCTCTCTCCCCTCTCAGTAATACCCACATCTCCCCGCTCATCCTGCCATCTCTTTCTCTCTCTCTCTCTCTCTGTATTAGTCTCTCTCCCCTCTTTGTGTTTCTCTATCTCTCTTCTCCTCACAGTACAGCTCCATACCATGTGCTTACAAACGCCCCGCCCCCACACGCAGCATGGCACTCTGGGATTGTAGTCCTAGGCTCGCCTCTTCACTCACACATCGGCCTCATGCTCACTACAACTCCCAGAGTGCATAGGTGTGTGCAAAGTCCTACGGCCCTTGCCATGAGCGCCTGCGACGCTTATTGCAGCCTAAGTCATGATACAAGAGCCAAGTGTGGGGAGTCAACAGGAAGCCCAGGAGATGGACACCCAGGGAAATACCATCATGTTTGAGTGTACATGTATGACATGTCTGAGGGAAGCATGATACAGGGTAGAATTTATATGACTAACCCTACACACTACATTAAATGGTTATTAGGAATATTTAATATTTTCAATCACTGTTCATTCGCCATATCGGAAAATAAACTTTTAGAAAACCTTTTATCAAGTGAACTAAAGTACCCGTGTTTGCTTATTACTATACACAAGTCCTTCTTTATGACTATGTACAGGCAGAATCTCAGAAAAAGACACAGATGATGCCCCATGGTACGCTGCTTATTCAGCCCACAAAGTACATTGATATCATCCCTAACCAGGTCAACAGTCCTAAAGCATTCAGTAATATGAAGCCGACCCTCCTACATTCATACCTTACCAATTCATAAAATGTAATCCTTGTGAGCTGGAGTAAGGATTTCCTTCTTTTACTTTCTCCATCCACACTTTCCTACCCTCTGGATATTTGGACTTCTTTGTCATTAGTGTCTATGGACTGAGATGTTATTACTCTGCTGAACATTGTAAGGTGTGGCCCATCGGCCTTGTGTATGTACCATGAGGGCCCAGAGCCCATACTGCTAGGTTATGATGTCCTTCTAGGCTCTAATTGTGGTTATTTGTGAGTGTGAAATGTGTTTCAGTACTAAAATTATTCTATAGGGCTTATAAAAATATTTGGGGTTAGATATGCAGTGTATTCCCTTTCTGCCCGCTGGGCTAGGCACCAGCTGGAATTGAACTCTCGGTCACAGCTATTGGTGGCTCCATAGACTTCAATGGGGAACTCGTGGGTATGAATTAGGATATCAAATATAGCAACAAGATTGAAAATAGCAATTGAAACACTTGTTACAAACAGAGGTTAAGTGGTGTCATGTGCTTGTAACTGATACCCCTTTGATCCGTTATTGACCCATAAATCAATCCCACCTGGGTTAGATGAAACGGGAGGGTAGGAATTATTGGTAGGACACATACATCTTACATGTATATTGGTAGGACACATACATCTTACATGTATATTGGTAGGACACATGCATCTTACATGTATATTGGTAGGACACATGCATCTTACATGTATATTGGTAGGACACATGCATTTTACATGTACAGACATTTTATTTCCAGCTGTTGAATTTCAGTGGTATCTTTTAATTTTGAATTTACAAAACTCCATATGATATGTATAAACATAACATAGATCTTTGTTTCTAGGGTTCCCTGGTGAAAATGTATCTACTGTATTAATTAATGAGACAGGCGAGTATGAGACCGAGGAAATAGATATTCATCAGGTGACGGCACATCCAGACCCCCGCGCAGGTAAGTGGGAAACTTGGGAATAATATGATGGCTGTGTTGGGGACACATGAAAAGTGCTCACTTATTAGTTATTAAAGTTATCAAACTAAAATAATATAATTATAATAGAACAATACTGACAGACGCGTTTCACTGTTTCTATTTTACATCTTTATGAATGATGAAATAACCTAGATAAAAATAGATACAATCGACCCATAAATAAAATGGTTAAATGATAAAAGCAGAAGACGATACAACAATATAAAATGGGATAGTAGGGTAATACCCTTTAGTATAAGTATATATACATATAAATACCATGTGGTATTGGGGTGTCCATTCATACTAATAATATACATGGGCGCACACTGTCATCACATTTGGAATGAGCGCTCTGTACTTTAGTCTGACAATAGTATTTATTGATTTGATCCCTTTAGGACAGTATAATATTCCGGGCTCCTAGTCCCCACAAACCTGGAATACTTACTTGTTGTATTGACGAGGTATCTCTTCCTATTTGTTTATTATTATTCATTCTTTTTTCTTTTTATTATTTATTATTTTTTATATCTATTCTATTTTGTTATATATGTATCATAATTGGATACACTCTGATTATTATTATTATTATAATTATTAATATTATCATCATCTTTTTCAACTTAACCTCTGCTCCCAATAGTGAATAAATGTTTTGGAGATTTCACTGTTACATCTGGGTGTAGGGCACCCTATGGGGTTTTCTATTATCTTAATGTTAGCATGGAAATTAATGGAGAGTTAAAAGTGATACATTTTTATTTTCTTAGTATAAATTTTATATTTTTATATTATGAATAATAAGTGTTCTCTAGTGGGTGGGGTACGGAGTGAACCAGTTCTTAAAGACATAATATGAGACATCACCTCTTACAGCACCATGTTATTTGGGGTATTTCATATGTATATTTATTATCTTTCAGTTCTGTCTTTACCAACATATGAATTAATGAGCAGGCAGATGAAAGAAGAATCCCAGACACCATCCTCTTCACAAGACACTAAAGTAGATGATCAGAGTGTTCAAGAACAAAGCTCTGAAATAATCCCAAGGAAGGAATCAGCATTTTGTTACAAAGTAAATACTGATGTTTATTCCGAGTCCTATCAGGAGAAACAAGAAACTTGTGCTCAAAGTAAGAACGTTATCTGTAGAACCAGGAGAGCTAGAAAGGACACCTCAAACTCTGCAAAGCTTCACACCAGAATAGAAGATGAAAAAGCATCATATGGAAGACGGAAGTCACATCTGGCCAGACATCGAAGTGCTCATACGGATCAGAAGCCATTTGTTTGCCAGCAATGTGGGAAAGATTTCTCACTAATGCCAGGCAACGATAAAACTCATACAAATAAGAAGCCACATTTGTGCCAAGAATGTGATTTAGTAGTCACTGCAGAGTCTGATGTGATTGCACAGAGCGTAACTCATACTAGGCAAAAGTCACATACTGGTCCTGACTGTGGTAAAGACTTCTGTAGACGTTCACAACTGATTGAACACCATTTAACTCATACAGAGGAGAAACAATTTGTTTGCCAAGAGTGTGGGAAAGGTTTCTCTCGAAAGACTACTTTAGCTGTACATACTAGAACTCATACAGGAGAGAAGCCATTTGTTTGTAATCAATGTGGCAAAGGTTTCTCAAAGAAGCAAGTTCTATTAGTACATAAAGTTACTCATACAGGAGAGAAGCCATTTGTTTGTAATGAGTGTGGCAAAGGTTTCTCACAGAAGCAAGGTCTGTTAGCACATAAGATGAGTCATACAGGAGAGAAGCCATATGTGTGCCAAGAGTGTGGGAAAGGTTTCTCTCAAAAGACAAATTTAGCTGCACACAATAGAACTCATACAGGAGAGAAGCCATTTGTTTGTAATGAGTGCGGCAAAGGGTTCTCCCTCAAGCACATTCTATTAGGACATAAAATGGCTCATACAGGAGAGAAGCCATATGTGTGCCAAGAATGTGGGAAAGGTTTCTCTCAAAAGACAAATTTAGCTGCACACAATAGAACTCATACAGGAGAGAAGCCATTTGTTTGTAATCAGTGCGGCAAAGGTTTCACACAGAAGCAACGTCTAAAAGAACATAAGATGACTCATACAGGAGAGAAGCCATATGTTTGTAATGAGTGTGGCAAAGGTTTCTCACACAAGCACAGTCTGTTAGGACATAAGATGATTCATACAGGAGAGAAGCCATATGTTTGTAATGAGTGTGGGAAAGGTTTTTCTCAAAAGGCCTATTTAGCTGCACACAATAGAACTCATACATGAGAGAAACCATATACTTGTTCTCAGTGTGGCAAAGCATTCGCTGAAAAGTTTGCATTGCTTAAACAACGAAGAGTTCATACAGGAGAGAAACCATGTATTTGACAGAAATTTGAGAAAAGCTTCTTGCACAAATCAAATCAGGTAGCACTCCGTAGGGTTCATACAGCAGAGAAGCATTTTTGTTTTTGCCAGGAATGTGGAAATGTCTTCTCTTTCAGGTCATATTTTATTAAACATTAAAGAACTCCTACATAAGACCTACCAGGTCTTGACAAAGCAAGTAGTGAAACACGCACGTCGGCCTCGTTGAGCAGCAGCACTTCCTGGTTGTGACGTCACCCGCTGATTTGGAGCTGTATGAGACGGTCGGGCCCAGCCGGTCTCAATCCACATCCATCGGGACTGTAAAACTGCATCTCTAAAGATAAGGACTTTCAATTACAACTGCATAAATCATATTTTTAATATTATGACTAAATTGTATAAATATAATCAGTATTATACGACTTAGACACTTTTCTACCAAGTATATTGGAATTCAAGTATCCCAATATAAATATTCATATTTAATACATGCCTATTTCCCAATGAGCATAGTATGTAGTACAATATATTTAATGTGAGGGGTTGGAGGAATATATATATATATATATATAGAGTAGATTATATTCCATAATTTTTAGCCTACGAGGTAATTGCTGAGCCCCCAGGCTATCACATTATATAGTTATATACTCACTAGATTAGTATAGACAGCAGCACTTAGAGCATGGGACAAGTGATAGGTCCCCAGTTTTACCAAAACAGGTAGTTTAGGGACCACCCCCTCTTATTATTCGAATATTTCTTATTTCAAACACCTTTTTTACACCATCTAATATTTGAACACAGCACCAGCACTATACATTTATATGTTATTAGTACTTGGTTCACTACTAGCTACTCTACATAAGGACCTTGTTATTATTAAGTTGCCAGTATACAAAGACCTTTTTATAGATATACTTAAAATAAAATAACAGATTATTAGAATCTTAATACTTTCAATTAGATGCAGCTCTATTTATATAGAGAAGCTTAAAGAATTCAAGCGATTTACATTAATTAGGCCCTTACAATAATATATAATACAGAAATTGTAAGTTTGTTCCCAGGAATTTGCTGATCTGCTCTTCTTTTAAAAACATTTTCAAATAATCAAAGAAAAAAGGATTTGTTTTTAAATGTATGAATAAATTTATAAGTTTTTTTTTTCTCAATTATTTAGGAGCTTAATGTAGTGGGTACAAAGTGTGTCTTTTCTTCTCTTTCTTTAAAAAAAAAAAAAAATCATTGTTTCCAGATCTTTCCAGTATTAGGTCATACAAAAATCAATGAATAGTACAGAAAAAGTGATAATATTATAATTAGGACCAGAATTATACCTCTGAAAGATATGGTGACTTCAAAACGTGAATTATATTTTATACAAAGTACCACAAAGAAGGTAACAGAGGACTATGTTTGAAAAACTATGATATTGATGTTTTCATTTAAACCTTTTCTAATTCCCAAACTTATGTTTTGTAAGATCCAAAATGTAATGTCTGGTTTGGAGTCATGATAATGATGAGCCACCATTGGTAGAGTCTTACCCTTGTCTAAATCTTTTTGGGCTTTTCTGATGTTACTTAAATGTTCCCCCCGTCTGCCTCTTATCTCTCGACTCATCATGCCAATGTATCTAAGTCTACACAGGCATTCCAGGCAGTAGATGACTCCACTTGCGCTACAAATCCTTGTGCTCTATGTACCTTGCCAGTTCTGTCAGCCACTTGTTCACATCTAGTTATGTGGTTGCAAAATTTGCAGTGACCACATTTGAAAGTCCCTGAAGGAAAAGTATTATTTTTTTCTCCTTCTAGAAAAATGGCTCCTCACAATCATATCTATAACTAGCGACTTGCCCTTCAAAAAATGACGGCAATGAGATGTGTATGTTTGGAAAGTTGTTTAGTTATTAATATACGTATTTGACACTTGTAAGATTTTAGTTATGATGAAATAAGTACTATTGTGATATTAAACATGTTTATTTTTGTAAAATGTTCTTTTGGTCAACAGTAACTGTTAAAGTATTAACATTTTAATGTAAGAACAGTTGAACTTTAAATTAATCAGTATTGTAAACTTGAGGTAATGTTTTTTTACCATGCAAGTTCTATCTCAAGAATTGTTAACTTAAATATACATTGAATCCAGAGGAAGGCAAACAGTAAAAATCCTCCTTGAAACGTAGCGAATTGTATCAGAGAGGGGAAAAAATGAATTCCTTCCTGACCCCATTAACTGGCGATCAGATTACTCCCTGGATTCATGTTTAACATAAAAGACAACATTTACATTGTGACTTAAAACGTGGTTGAGCTCTTAACATGAACTTTGTAATATGTCTAAGTAAGGAGCTTGAAAGTATATTTTTTGAAACTTGAACTTTCTTATCTGTCTAAGTAAGGAACTTGAAAATATTGTTTTCAAACTCGTAACATTAGAAACAGTAACATAGTTAATTAACATTTTAACATAATTTGTAAAAATAATGCAAGGCAAGTGTTTTGTGAAGCTAATCATCCATAAACAGTACTTCCATTAATTTTGACTGAATTGTTTATTGATTTATATTTTTCAATGGTTGACCTTTGTTTGTTGCTGTGATTTAAAACGTGGTGGACCTCTTAACATGAACTTTGTAATATGTCTAAGTAAGAAACTTGAAAGTATGTTTTTTAAAACTTGAACTTTCTTATCTCTCTAAGTAAGGAACGTCCATCTTCTAATAAATCACCTTGACTTTCATTCTTTTCAATGTAAACTTTAATAGCCTGTGGATTTTTGCACCGTGATAACGCAACGTACAATTGGCCATGTGCAAATACTGGTTATTCTAAGAAAATACTTACAGATTTGAACGTCTGTCCTTCTGATTTATTAATTGTCATGGCAAATGCCATAGTGATGGGAAATTGTCTTCTTTGAAGTGTACAAGGGAGACTACTTTCACTTGGTGCTAAATCTATTCTTGGTATGAAAACTCTCTCTCCTTTATGGGTACCAGTTAAAATTTTAGCATCTATGAAATGGTCCTTTAATTGTTGAACAATTAATCTTGTCCCATTGCATAGGCCTTTTTTGCGGTTCATATTTCACAGTAACATGACAATTGCACCTTTCTTTAGCTGCAAAATATGTGGTGGCATTCCAGAAAGAGTTACTGAGTTTATGAATTCAGTGGAAAAGTTTGCCTGACTTTTATTGTCATCAGCAAGTACAGAATCAGCACTGTGATAATTTCTTTGTGGTGCATTCCTTTTTTTAAAGATTTCATTATTGAGGATTAATACATCCTTTTTTTTACACGTTAGTATGATTTGGTTGGCAAGCTCGGAATATTCCTGGTTATTTATGCCACCTTCAAATATAGCCGATATAATATCTTGGTGACAAATCATATGAGGTGGGATCTCTACAGTGTCGTCAGGTAAATTTGGTATTTTTTCTGTTCTGCCTTCTCCAATTTTAATAAGCCTATCATTGAAATCAGTTTGGCCTTCTGATCTCATGTTTTGTTGCAGTTGAAGATGGGTAAAATGTCAGTTCGATTTCCGTGTACAACGACAGGTAATGTTTGTCCAAAATCACCACCTAACAACATTACCTTTCCAACAAATGGAAAAGTATTATCCATGACTTCACGGAGCAAACGGTCAATACATTGGAGGGCATAGCATGACATCATTGTGGCCTCATCTATTATAATTAATTTCTTTTTTTTTTTTTTTTTGCTTGTAATGATGTCATGCAAAATATCTGACACAGAGGTTTCTAAAATAGGCACTGGCAGTTTAAAGCCACTATGTACAGTTCTTCCACCTTCTAACAAAAGTGCAGCAATTCCAGTAGTGACCTTGTGCTCGTACAGAACTCATTAATAAATTATATAGATACGTTTGTCCTCATCCGCCAGGTCCATCAAGATAGAAATAACGCTCTGTGGCCTTGTCATCATCTATTGCATTTTTAATGGCATTAAATGCTTGCAATTGTAACGTATTTAAAGTTGCAAGTCTTTCTTCTGTTCTTTCTACTTGTAGTTGAATGTCATAGTCTTCAAAGTTTATGTCATCTATAAGACCTGGATCAGGCAAATTAAAACTTGCACAACTTAATCCATGAGTTAAAAATACTTCTTGGATTTCCATTAACGCTTTTAAGCGTGCAATAGGTTCATTGTATCGTTGCATAAAGTCTTCAGCCATATTACTTTTAAATGTGTCCCACAAAGCTAATGCATTTGGAGCATTTGAGAAGATACAAATAAATGCAAATTGTTATCTCATCTGCCGTGGCATTTGACATAGTGCTGCTTCTTCTAAACATCTTTCCTATTCTGTATCATCTGATAGTAAGTGTCTATGTCTATGGCTAAATGGAAGGATTCATATACTATGTAACGGACCCGCTGGCACTCCAACTTATCACATTTCCCCAAGCATGAGCCAAGGCTTCCAGAAAGGGTGAAGCAGGTCTGTTTAATGAGCACCCAAAGCAACAGCACTCACACAGCCAGATCAACTCCCCCTCAGAGAGAGAAAACTGACAGTTGAAAACAGACAGTATTTGAAAATATGACAGTTATTAAGGGTTCTAAACTGGTGTTCTAGGAGGGAGGGGAATAAAACAGTCAAACTAAGTCCATAAAACAGGGTTTTTCTTCACACTCTGCATCCGAAGTGCATAGCAAAACTACAGATCCTTTGTCAGAGCATTTAAAAGGGCCAGAACCAGACTAATAAAATCCACTATGCTAAAATAATATACAGCTCAAATACAGGCAATAATCAAGGCAAAAGTCTCTTGTGGCTGCTTCTGCCACAATGCTCCCCCAGAACCAAGCCGGCATACACAGTCTGATCCCAACGGATCTGCTTGGGGATGTCCAGAGGAGTGCTCACAGATCATTTCTCGAGTTCTGTCTGTCTGGACAACCCGTCGGCGTTACCATTTTGTTTCCCTGGGCGATACTGGATGGTGAAATCAAATGGTTGTAGTGCCAAGATCCATCTCAGTAGTCTAGCGTTGTCCCCTGACACCCGGTTTAGCCACACCAACGGGTTGTGATCTGTGAGCAAGGCAAATTGTTGTCCATATAAGTAGGGCTGTAGTTTCTTGAGGGCCCACACCACCGCCAGGCATTCCTTTTCGATGGCGGCATAGCTTACTTCCCTGGGTCGTAGTTTCCGACTTAAGTAAGCGA
The DNA here is from genome assembly GCA_027410445.1 of Discoglossus pictus. Classification (NCBI taxonomy): domain Eukaryota; kingdom Metazoa; phylum Chordata; class Amphibia; order Anura; family Alytidae; genus Discoglossus; species Discoglossus pictus. The sequence goes on along the minus strand of JAPZIH010000694.1, from coordinate 597,147 downwards.
CTGGATGCTCGCCGCCATCGGCCCCAACTTGGCTCAGCACTGCTCCCAATCCAAACATAGAAGCGTCTGTATGAACGAGAAAGCGTTTAGTTGGATCGGGAGCGGCCAGTACAGGGGCATGAATTAGGGCAGTTTTCAGTTCTTGGAATGCCTTCTCACACTCTGGGCTCCAGGTCACTACTTTGGGTAAGTTCTTTTTGGTGAGGTCAGTAAGGGGCTTGGCTAGGGCACTATAATTAGGTACAAATTTACGGTAATAGCCGGCGGTCCCTAGAAAAGCGAAAACCTGAGTCTTCGTGCGAGGGGTTGGCCACTTAGCTACGGCCTCTATCTTAGCGGGTTCTGGCTTTTGCTGCCCACTGCCCACCCTGTGGCCTAAGTACTGCACTTCGGCCATCCCAAAGTGGCACTTGCTGGGTTTTAACGTGAGACCTGCCTCCCTAATGCGGTCGAGGATGGCTCCTATATGGGTCAAGTGCTCGTCCCAGGAGTTGCTAAATATTGCTATGTCATCTAAATAGGCGCACGCATATTCCTGGGATCCGTCCAGTAACCGGTCCACCATCCACTGAAACGTAGCCGGCGCATTCTTCATCCCGAATGGCATCACCTTGAATTGGTATAGCCCAAACGGGGTGACGAATGCGGACTTTGGGATGGCATCCTCGGCTAGTGGGATCTGCCAGTACCCTTTGCACAAGTCTATTGTGGTGAGATACTGGCCCCTGGCCATTTTATCTAAGAGCTCATCGATTCGGGGCATGGGATAGGCGTCGGAAATGGTTTTATCATTAAGTTTCCGGTAGTCAACGCAGAAGCGGGTGGTTCCGTCCCGCTTCGGTACCAGCACTACCGGAGAGGCCCATGGGCTATCTGAGTGTTCTATCACTCCTAGTTGTAACATTTCGTCAATCTCCTTCCGCATATGATCTTTTACGGATACGGGTATGCGGTAGGGGGTTTGTCGAAGAGGGTGTTGCCCTGGGGTTTCTACCCTGTGGGAAGCCAGCAGGGTATACCTGGGCTGGTTGGAGAATGTATCCCCTTTTTCCCGGATCAGCTCTAGTATTTGAGCTCGCTCTCTAGTGCACAGCCTGTCTCCTAGCTGTACTTCCCCTAATTTGGTGTTGGCCCCCCTTTGGGCTAATAGGTCTGGTAGGGGTAGATATCCGGGTCCTCGGCGGCCGAGGCACATATGGCAGTTACTTCTTTGATCCGCTCGTGATAGGGTTTCAGCATGTTAACGTGGAGCATGCGTCTACTGCCTGCTCCTGTACATGAGGCAATTATATAGGTGGTGTCACATACCTGTTCCACCACCTTATAAGGGCCTTGCCAGGAGGCCTGCAGTTTGTCATTTTGGACTGGCTTCAAGATTAACACCTTTTGTCCTATTTGAAAACTGCGATCTCTGGCTCCCCTATCGTACCATCTGCGCTGTCGTTGCTGGGCCGCCTGGAGATTAGACCGTACCGTCTGGATTAGAGTCTCCAAGCGTTCCCTGAACTCTAGTACATATGGGACGATAGGGGTACCGTTACTGGTGACCGTTCCCTCCCAGTGTTCCCTAACGAGGTCTAAGGGACCCCGCACTCTCCTTCCGAATAGTAATTCAAATGGCGAGAACCCCGTGGACTCCTGGGGTACCTCTCGGTACACGAAGAGCAGATGGGGAAGAAACCTTTCCCAGTCCTTCTGGGTATCCATGAAGGTACGGAGCATTTGCTTTAAGGTTCCGTTGAACCGTTCACAGAGATTGTTCCCGGCGAACATAGTATGTTCGCGTTCGCGGTGAACAGCGAACATATGCGAGATTCGACCCTCCCCCAATACTTTATCATTGAGCAAACTTTGACCCTGCATGTCACAGTCAGCAGACACATTCCAGCCAATCAGCAGCATACACTCCCTTCCACACCCTTCTACCTCATTGACAGCAGCCATTTTGGAATCATAACTAACTTGCAGTCTTACTGAGAGGAGGTAGAGTGTAGGTGATACTGCATCAATAGGGAAAACCATAGCTAGGCAAGTTTATTCAGTGTCCATTGCAGTGCTGAAGGACTCATCAGATCTCTGCTGTAAACACAGCACCCCAAAAAGCCCTTTTTAGGGCTATAACATCATTTTTTTTTCTTCTTTTTTTTTCTGTGTAATCTAACTTCATTTGCCTGTCTCCCTGCTAGCCCCTGCTTGCAAGTGTGTGTGTCAGGCTCACAGCTTATACTGTGTGTGCACAACGCATACAATATAATATTGTTTACTAGTTGTCTACTTTTAAAAAACCCAAACTTTTATTTTCTTAAATCTAAGTGCATTTGCATAACCGTCAATCAAAGTTCATTTGCTTGACCGCTACCCATAGTGTGTGTCCTGCTTACAAGTACTGTGCCAAGTTCAACTAATCCAGTCTAGTTGGGGTACCAACAGTCCACATTTAAAAAACCCAAACTTTTATTTTCTTAAATCTAAGTGCATTTGCATAACCGTCAATCAAAGTTCATTTGCTTGACCGCTACCCATAGTGTGTGTCCTGCTTACAAGTACTGTGCCAAGTTCAACCAATCCAGTCTAGTTGGGGTACCAACAGTCCACATTTAAAAAAAATGACAGGCAGAGGCAGGACACCCCGCAGAGGCCGTCGTGGTCGTGGTGCTGTGATTCCCTTTGGCCCTACAATAATGCCCAGTGTTCAGAGGCCAGTTACCCTGAACTTGAAAAGTTCAGAGGACGTAGTTGACTGGCTAACACAGGACACCCAATCTTCTACAGCTTCTGCTTGGAACATTGACGCACCATCCTCCTCCAGCTTAGCTTCGGGCACCTCTTAAGTTACCACTCACCCGCCTGCCGCCACCACCAACACTAGCACCACAGCCAATTCAATTGATCAGTCAGAAGAGTTATTTACACATCAGTTTGAAGAAATGAGTGATGCGCAACCATTATTGCCAGAGAATGTAGATAACAGGGATATGTCTCAGTCAGGCAGCATTACACACATGTACGTACGATGTGATGATGATGATGTACCCGCTGCTGCTTCCTTTGTTCAGTTGTCATATACAAGTGAGGCAGGTGATGATGATGACGATGCGTCCGTGGATGTCATGTGGGTGCCTGCTAGAAGAGAAGAAGAACAGGGGGAAAGTTCAGATGGGGAGACAGAGAGGAGGAGGAGATGAGTTGGAAGTAGAGGGAGGTCATCGCAACGAGCTAGTGGCACAGTCAGACAGCATGCATCAGCACCGGGGTCAGCCAGACAGCACGCCAATCAACGCATACTGTTGCCACCACCAGAATGCCGTCACCTCCGAGCTCAGCAGTGTGGCATTTTTTCTGTGTGTCTGCCTCTGACAACAGCGATGCCATTTGCAACCTGTGCCAAAAGAAACTGAGTCATTGGAAGTCCAACACCAACTAGAGATTGGCAAAGTGGTTTGTAACAACGGAAGAAATTTGTTGGCGGCATTGAATTTGGGCAAGTTGACGCATGTGCCGTGCATGGCACATGTGTGTAATCTGATCGTACAACGCTTTGTCCATAAGTATCCAGGCTTACAGGACGTCCTGAAGCAGGCCAGAAAGGTGTGTGGCCATTTAAGGCGTTCCTACACGGCCATGGCGCACTTTTCAGATATCCAGCGGCGAAACAACATGCCAGTGAGGCGCTTGTTTTGTGACAGCCCCACACGTTGGAATTCAACACTCCTAATGTTTGACCGCCTGCTCCAACAAGAAAAAGCCATTAACGAGTATTTGTATGACCGGGGTGCTAGGACAGCCTCTGCAGAGCTGGGGATTTTTTTTGCCACGTTACTGGACACTCATGCGCAATGCCTGTAGGCTCATGCGTCCTTTTGAGGAGGTGACAAACCTTGTCAGTCGCACAGAAGGCACCATCAGCGACATCGTACCATTTGTTTTATTCCTGGAGCGTGCCCTGCGAAGAGTGCTGGATCAGGCCGTAGATAAGCGTGACGAGGAAGAGGAAGAGTTGTGGTCACCATCACCACCAGAAACAGCCTTATCAGCATCGCTTGCTGGACCTGCGGCAATGCTGGAAGAGGATTGTGAGGAAGAGGAGTCAGAGGAGGAATGTGGCTTTGAGGGGGAGGAGGAAGACCAATCACAACAGGCATCCCAGGGTGCTCGTTGTCACCTATCTGGTACCCGTGGTGTTGTACGTGGCTGGGGGGAAGAACATATCTTCAGCAAGATCACTGAGGACGAGGAACGGGACATGACTAGCTCGGCATCCAACCTTGTGCAAATGGGGTCTTTCATGCTGTCGTGCCTGTCGCAGGACCCTCGTATAAAAAGGCTGAAGGGGAACGACCTGTACTGGGTGTGCACGCTACTAGACCCCCGGTATAAGCAGAAAGTGCCTGAAATGTTACCAAATTACTGCAAGTCAGAAAGGATGCAGCAGGTCCAAAACAAATTAACAAGTATGCTTTACACAGCATATAAGGGTGATGTCACAGCACAAGGACAATATAACAGGGGAAGAGGTGAAAGTAATCCACCTCCCACGACCACGCCGGCAAGGACAGGACGTTTAAAAGACGTGTTGTTGATGGAGGACATGCAGACCTTTTTCAGTCCTATGCATCGCATCAGCCCTTCGGGATCCACCCTCAGAGAACGACTTGACCGACAGGTAGCAGACTACCTCGCCTTAACTGCAGATATCGACACTCTGAGGAGCGATGAACCCCTTGACTACTGGGTATGCAGGCTAGACCTGTGGCCTGAGCTATCCCAATTTGCAATTGAACTTCTGGCCTGCCCCGCTTCAAGTGTCCTGTCAGAAAGGACCTTCAGTGCAGCAGGAGGTTTTGTCACCGAGAAGAGAAGTCGCCTAGGGCAAAAAAGTCTAGATTGCCTCACCTTTATAAAGATGAATGAGGGATGGATCCCGTAGGGACTGACACTTTGCGATACATTCGACTGAAAAAGGCCTGATGAGATGAGCTGCCTTCGGCTATAAATGGTCCACACGCTGCTGTATGTTATCTGTGAATGCCGGATGACTTGCGTGAATTATCCGCCACCAACTAGGGTTCAAGAAGAGGCAATGTTTTATGGCACTCTCTGTCTGGGGAACAAAGGTCAATTTTTCTGGCCGCTGCAACAGCAGCGGCTGCAACAATATCTAATTTTTGAATTTCAATTTTTATGCCAGAAGGCGTACGGCATGTAATGGAAAAGAAAGCATATTGAACAGTCTTGCATAACACAACAGTTGTGCAAAAATACATATTTACAATGAAGACATTTTGTTAAAATTAGGTGGCTAGGCCTTCTTTTTTTACTTTTTTGGTTAATACATTTTCTTTTTTTTACTGTGATTGCAATTTTTAAGAGAAACCTAAGACATGGTAAAACAAACAATAGTAAAGTCCTATTATCTATCATCACTCCAGCAGTAGCTTATTATTTACAATATCTAACCTGCTCAATTGCCCTTGGGTTACCCTAGGGCAGGCTTCAGTGGGCGACCTCTCCTTTCCTTGGATGATTTTGCCGCCGGTTGCTTCTGAAGGGTCTCCTCCAGGGCTCCCCCACTCCGGTCCTTCCCCCCGAGTCGCTTCAACCATTAACAAATGTTTTATTATATTAGGGGGGCACTAAATGGGGATGTTATCCAGGGATCCCAAATTGTCTGGAACTGGGTGATTCTATCCAAGACTACATGGTTAAATCTCTCGTTGAGCAGTAAATAGTTGATTTTTTTAATTAATTCCTGAAAGTTTTAATTTGGGGTTTTCCAACTACTAGCTATGTGTATTTTTTCTTTCAAAAAATATTTTATTAGGTCAATCTTAAACATTTTAGAAGCTAGTAAGCATGTTTCTTCCCATAGTCTTATGACTGCCGAACACTCCAACCAGACATGAATAAATGTAGCCTCATTACCACTGTTCCTAAAACATGAGCTGCTCCGTTTTGGATCCCATTTATTAGCTTAAAAGGCGTAATATATGTCACGTGTAGGACCTTTATTGAAGTCTCAAGCAGACTATAATTTAAAGATCCCCTACTTAAGCCTTGCCAACTTTTATCCCATGTGCTATCTGCCAACTCGGTGCCCAAATCCCTCTCCCAGGCTTTGGTATAGTCTGGTTTGTTTGCCCATGAGTTTTCATTAAATAGTTCATACATGAGGCTAATAATACCAGGCTGAAAGGGGGAATCCCTACATTTTTTGAGCAGCCAGGTGTTTCTTTGGGGGGTTCCCCTACCACTTATCGTATATATAAAATGATGTATCCTGCAAAAAATTATAGTGTTCAGCCAGGGGTAAATTGTATCTATCTCTCACCCACTCAAAGGTCATTATTTTGTCGTCATGCCACCATGGACCAACCCTTAGTAGGTTCTGAGACTTCCACCAACTGAGAGAGCTTTCCGGAAGATGTATCTTAAAGTGGGGATTGGGTACGATAGGGGTAAGATCTGATACCCGAGTGTCCAGTTTTTGTGTCCAGTTCATCTCCGTCCATATTTTTAATGAGTGCTTAATCAATGGGTTTTTCAAGTTTCTCAAAAAAGTATACAGGCCTGGAATCCATATTACTGTATCCCATGTATAAGGTGACATGCTTACATTTTCCATAAATACCCAGAGCGGCTGATGTGTTTTGGAGAATGCGCCAGAGGAATGAAAGCCAGCTGCGCTGCCTTGTAATACAGTTTGAGATTCGGGTCCCTACCCTCTTTTGGAAAGACTATGAGGTCGGCCTGATTCAATTAAGGGGGCATAGGTTCTCCATTTAGTATAGCGTTAAACAAAGATGTTAGGTGCGGGGGTAAGCAAGGGCTCAAATTTCTTATAGTACAGATGAGTAAAACCGTCTGGCCCTGGGGACTTGCCAAATTTAAGATCTTGGATTGTAGATTTAACTTCCTCTTGGGATATGTCTAGGTTCAAGCTGTCCAATTGAGGTACAGGTATTTTGTGGACTTCTTGCTGTAGTAGGAAGGACTCTATGTCAGATCCGCTGCAGCGGGATTGGGATGAATATATGGTCTGATCGAAGTTTTGAAATGTTTCTTGGATAGCATTGGGGCTAAAGGAGGTTTGGCCATCAGGTAGTCTAAAGATACCGTATATTATGTCCTCTCTTGGGGGGTAAAGACACTAATAATTCCTCCAATAAAATTCTGCTTTTTTTTTGTGGGCAAGGTCACTGGTTAGCCCCGTGGGTTATCTGTTAAAAAGAGTGGTGCAGAGACTGTGGGGGCTGTTAGCCTCCTTGTCCAAGTGTGGCCATTTAGAATTCCTGCTGCTGCATGTTTCAGCTTTATTAAGGTGTAATTGTACAGCGTTTGACTGAAGTAGCTGCCTGTGCTGGGTCAGTTTGGCTTAATTGCTGGGCCCTTTTCCTGCCAAGATGGCGATTGTCTGTCCATGGGCCTCTATGTCCCCTTCACTACCTTTGTCCCCGCTTGTGTGCTTATTTGGGATGGCCCCCCCTTTATATCCGTGGCCTTGTAAGGGTCGCCCCCTCAATCTCTGAGTGTGGATATGCAGGGATGGGGCGTTGAATCAGGCCTACCTTCTCCTCTGCTCGCTGCAAGATCAACAATACCTAATTTTTCAGGCATGTGTACATGCCTTTTTTTTTCTGGCCTCTGGTGCTGCACTGTGGCTTCAACAACCAAACCCCCAAAAAAGACACATAACAGGGATTTAACTGATAGGAGTAGTAGTACTACTTAACACAACCACTCATATCTGGTGTAACAGTAGTGTACATTTAAAACAAAAAACATTTTTTCTACTGTAATAGATTGCATAGCAGTTAGTTGTCTGCAAGCGTGTGTGTCAGACCTACAGCGTCTACTCTACCAACTTCTGCAAGTGCACAGTGCCACTCATATCTGTTGTCACAGTAGCTTGGACGCATAGTACCGATCTGTCAAAACCTGTAATGATGAATGAGGTCTAGAGTAGCATGGTTCCCTTATCCTCTACAGGTTGAGACCTAATGTTTGGGTGACTCCAGACCAACACATGAGTACAAGCAGCACACAAACTCAAAGCCGCCATCCTCCTCCTGTTGCAGCATCATAAGCCACATCAACCACTGCTGTCCTCCTTGCCCCCCTCTCAACCATCCGCCACTCTGTCTCTCGCCTTGAGCAGTTCCTGCTCATCTGCCCATAGTCAGGTGCCTGTAAAGGACATGTTTTAACGTAAGAAGCTAATGTCACAAAGTGCCCCAAAATTGAAGTGATACGACCAACAAAGCATCTTTTTCCATCTCCTGGTTCTAAAAATCCAGGGCCTTATACACGCCCCCTGATAGGTAACGTAACAAGTGTTAAACTGATAAGAGTAGTACTTACAAACACGCCACTCCTATCTGGGTGGCACCTTTGATTGCACGTGCCGTGCCCCAAAATTGAAGTGATACGACCAACAAAGCATCTTTTTCCATCTCCTGGTTCTAAAAATCCAGGCCTTATACACGCCCCCTGATAGGTGACGTAACATGTATTAAACTGATAAGATTAGTGCTTACAAACACGCCACTCCTATCTGGTGGCACCTTTGACTGCACGTGCCGTGCCCCAAAATTTAAGTGATACGACCAACAAAGCATCTTATTCCATCTCCTGGTTCTAAAAATCCAGGCCTTATACACGCCCCCTGATAGGTGACGTAACAAGTATTAAACTGATAAGAGAAGTACTTACAAACACGCCACTCCTATCTGGTGGCAGCTTTGACATCACGTGCCGTGCCCCAAACTTGAAGTGATACGACCAACAAAGCATCTTTTTCCATCTCCTGGTTCTAAAAATCCAGGCCTTATACACGCCCCCTGATAGGTGACATAACAAGTATTAAACTGATAAGAGTAGTGCTTACAAACACGCCACTCCTATCTGGTGGCACCTTTGACTGCACGTGCCGTGCCCCAAAATTGAAGTGATACGACCAACAAAGCATCTTTTTCCATCTCCTGGTTCTAAAAATCCAGGCCTTATACACGCCCCCTGATAGGTGACGTAACATGTATTAAACTAATAAGAGTAGTGCTTACAAACACGCCACTCCTATCTGGTGGCACCTTTGACTGCACGTGCCGTGCCCCAAAATTTAAGTGATACGACCAACAAAGCATCTTTTTCCATCTCCTGGTTCTAAAAATCCAGGCCTTATACACGCCCCCTGATAGGTGACGTAACAAGTATTAAACTGATAAGAGTAGTACTTACAAACACGCATTCCTATCTGGTGGCACCTTTGACTGCACGTGCCGTGCCCCAAAATTGAAGTGATACGACCAACAAAGCATCTTTTTCCATCTCCTGGTTCTAAAAATCCAGGCCTTATACACGCCCCCTGATAGGTGACGTAACATGTATTAAACTGATAAGAGTAGTGCTTACAAACACGCCACTCCTATCTGGTCGCACCTTTGACTGCACGTGCCGTGCCCCAAAATTGAAGTGATACGACCAACAAAGCATCTTTTTCCATCTCCTGGTTCTAAAAATCCAGGCCTTATACACGCCCCCTGATAGGTGATCGTAACAAGTATTAAACTGATAAGAGAAGTACTTACAAACACGCCACTCCTATCTGGTGGCACCTTTGACTGCACGTGCCGTGCCCCAAAATTGAAGTGATACGACCAACAAAGCATCTTTTTCCATCTCCTGGTTCTAAAAATCCAGGTCTTATACACGCCCCCTGATAGGTGACGTAACAAGTATTAAACTGATAATGAGTTAGTACTTATAAACACACCACTCCTATCTGGTGGCAACTTTGATTGCACGTGCCGTGCCCCTAAATTGAAGTGATACGACCAACAAAGCATCTTTTTCCATCTCCTGGTTCTAAAAATCCAGGCCTTATACACGCCCCCTGATTTGTGCTGTAACAAGTATTAAACTGATAAGAGTAGTACTTACAAACACGTCATTCCTATCTGGTTGCACCTTTGATTGCACGTGTCGTGCCCCAAAATTTAAGTGATACGACCAACAAAGCATCTTTTTCCATCTCCTGGTTCTAAAAATCCAGGCCTTATACACGCCCACTGATAGGTGATGTAACAAGTATTTAAACTGATAAGGAGTAGTACTTACAAACACGCCACTCCTGTCTGGTGGCACCCTTTGACAGCACGTGCCCGTGCCCTAAATTGAAGTGATACGACCAACAAAGCATCTTTTCCATCTCCTGTTTCTAAAAATACCAGGCCTTATACACGCCCCCTGATAGGTGACATAACAAGTATTAAACTGATAAGAGTAGTACTTACAAACACGCCACTCCTATCTGGTGGCACCTTTGACTGCACGTGCCGTGCCCCAAAATTGAAGTGATACGACCAACAAAGCATCTTTTTCCATCTCCTGTTTCTAAAAATCCAGGGCCTTATACACGCCCCCTGATAGGTGACGTAACAAGTATTTAAACTGATAAGAGTAGTGCTTACAAACACGCCACTCCTATCTGGTGGCACCTTTGACAGCATGTGCCGTGCCCTAAAATTGAAGTGATACGACCAACAAAGCATCTTTTTCCATCTCCTGTTTCTAAAAATCCAGGCCTTATACACGCCCCCTGATAGGTGACATAACAAGTATTAAACCTGATAAGAGTCAAGTACTTACAAACACGCCACTCCTAACTGGTGGCACCTTTGACTGCACGTGCCGTGCCCCAAAATTGAAGTGATACGACCAACAAAGCATCTTTTTCCATCTCCTGTTTCTAAAAATCCAGGCCTTATACACGCCCCCTGATAGGTGACCGTAACAAGTATTAAAAATGATAAGAGTAGTGCTTACAAACACGCCACTCCTATCTGGTGGCACCTTTGATTGCACGTGCCTGTGCCCAAAATTGAAGTGATACGACCAAGAAAGCATCTTTTTCCATCCTCCTGGTTCTAAAAAAACATGCTTATACACGCCCCATGATTTGTGCTGTAACAAGTATTAAACTGATAGAGTAATACTTACAAACACGCCATTCCTATCTGGTTGCACCTTTGATTGCACGTGCCGTGCCCAAAATTTAAGTGATACGACCAACAAAGCATCTTTTTCCATCTCCTGGTTCTAAAAGTCCAGGCCTTATACACGCCCCCTGATAGGTGACGTAACAAGTTTTAAACCTTGATAAGGAGTAGTACTTACAAACACGCCACTCCTATCTGGTGGCACCTTTGACTGCACGTGCGGTGCTCCAAAATTGAAGTGATACGACCAACCAAAGCATCTTTTTTACATCTCCTGGTTCCTAAAATCAGGCCTATATACACGCCCCCTGATAGGTGACGTAAACAAGTATTAAACTGATAAGAGTAGTACTTACAAACCACGCCCACTCCCTATCTGGTGGCACCTTTGATTGCACGTGCGTGCCCAAAATTGAAGTGATACGACCAACAAAGCATCTTTTTCCATCTCCTGGTTCTAAAAAATCCAGGCCTTATCACACGCCCCCTGATAGGTGAACCGTAACATGTATTAAACTGATAAGAGTAGTGGTACAAACACGCCAATCCTCATCTGGTCGCACCTTGAGACTGCAGTGCCGTGCCCCAAAATTGAAGTGATACGACCAACAAAGCATCTTTTTCCATCTCCTGGTTCTATAAATCCAGGCCTTGTACACGCCCCCTGATAGGTGACGTAACAAGTATTAAACTGATAAGAGTAGTACTTACAAACACGCCACTACTATCTGGTGGCACCTTTGACTGCACGTGCCGTGCCCCAAAATTGAAGTGATACGACCAACAAAGCATCTTTTTCATCTACCGTTCTAAAAATCCAGGCCTTATAACACACCCCCCTTGATTTGTGCTGTAACAGGTAATTAAACTGATAAGAGTAGTACTTACAAACACGCCACTCCTATCTGGTGGCACCTTTGACTGCACGTGCCCGTGCCCAAAATTGAAGTGATACGACAAACAAAGCATCTTTTTTCCATCTCCCGGTTCTAAAAATCCAGGCCTTATACACGCCCCTTGATAGGTGCTGTAACAGGTTTTAAACTGATAAGAGTAGTACCTACCTTAACACACATTATAATAATGCAGAGAGAGGCAATGCAGTGAGAGGAGTCTGAAGAAGAGGAGTCAGAGGTGGAAGGTGGGCCTTTGAGGAGGTGGAAGACCAAACACAGCAGGCGTCCCAGGGGTTCTTGTTGTCACCTTTCGGGACCCTTGGTGTTGTACGTGGCTGGGTGGAGGAAGAGACCTTCAATGACATCAGTGAGGACAAGGAACGGGACATGGCTAAGCTTGGTATCCAACCTTGTGAAATGGGAAGTTTTGCGGTTGTGCAAATGGACTGCTCTGTGGTTGTTTGCGGTGCGTTAAACGGGGAGTTTGGTCTGTCACTGTGAAGCGGGCCTAACCCTTACACTACCTGATCGATACAACATCATACCTGATGTTTAAAGCACGTTATTCAAACAATTTAGAAATGTTAGGTAATTTATGTATTTTATGGCTTAAAACCAGACTCTGCATCAACTATGTAATTTTCCGTGAGAGTTTTGCCATGGATCCCCCTACGGAATGCCACAGTCCAAGTGGTAGTCCTGTTGAAACAACTTTCCAATCACTATTGTGGCCAGAAAGAGTCCCTGTGGGTTTTAAAATTTGCGGCTGCCCATTGAAGTATATGGCGGTTCGCCGGTTCGCGAACATTTGCGGCGGTTCGCGTTTGCGTTTCGCGATTCGAAAATGTTATGTTCGCGACACTACTATCAATGAACTGTAAAAATAAAATAATATATATATATATTTGGTGTATGTTAATAAGGATATGGGAAAATATCTCTCTAAAGCTTATAACACCGCAGATTGGATCATTTAATACAGAAAGTCCACAGGTGCTGGATTCAATGTTTTTCATCTATTAATGAGATCACAGCGCACATGTGACCCCGTTACTAAACCTTTCTATAATTTAGTAAGGCTAACCAGTAAATAATGGAGCCACTTTTAATTTTATTAATAAGTTCTATAAAATATTTCACACCTATAAATTTTGGGTTTAATCGTTATGGGCACTTTGAAGTGTGGATAAGTGAATGCGCAGTGGGCGGAGTCATGATATGGCGCAAAAGGCGTGATTTAGGGAGGGGTGGGCGGGGCATGAGGATAAAAGGGACGAGGCCACCTGTTAAAATTAATTGATTATATATATTACATATAAATACTACCTCTCCCCCCTCTGTCTCTCTTATCCTCTCCCCTCTCTGTTTCTCTCATAATCTCCCCTCTCTGCTTCTCTCATCCTCTCCCGCCTCTGTCTTTCCCACCAGCCCCCCTCTGTCTCTCCCACCCTCTTCCTCCTCTGTCTCTCTGATCCTTTCCCCTCTCTGTCTTTCCCATCCTCTCCACCCTCTGTCTCTCCCATCATCTCCCACTCTGTCTCTCCCACACTCTCCCCCCTCTGTCTCTCCCATCCTCCCCCCTCTCTGTTTCTACCATCATATCCCCCCTCTCTGTCTCTCCCATCCTCTCCCTCTCTGTCTCTCCCATCCTCTCCCTCTCTGTTTCTACCATTCTCTCCACCCTTGTCTCTCCCATCATCCCCCTCTTCTGTCTCTCCCATCCTCTCCATCTCTGTCTCTCCCATCCTCATCCTCCCTCTGTCTCTCCCATCCTCCCCCTTTTCCATCCTCTCCCCCTCTGTCTCTTCCATCCTCTCCCTCTCTGTTTCTACCATTCTCTCCCCCCTCAGTCTCTCCCATTGTCCCCCTCCTTGTCACCCATCCTCCCACTCTCTGTCTCTCCCATCCTCTCCCTCTCTGTTCTACCATCCTCTCCCTCTCTGTTTCTACCATCCTTTCACCCTCCTTCTCTCCCATCCTCCCCCTCTCTGTCTCTCCCATCCTCTCCCCCCTTTTGTCTCTCCAATCTCTGTCCATCCGATGTCTCTCTCTCCCCCTCTCCAACCATCTGACCTCAGTCCTTCATGCGTGGTCTGCTGGCTCTTCCTGTGCAAGGCTCTTCCCCCTGGCGGCTCCTCCTCCCCTGGATCAGAGGAGAGAGCCTGGGAGGAGCAAGGAACTGAGAGAACGGCACAGGGGTGCAACCTGCCCCGGACGGCTGGTTGGGGTATTTTTTGCTGCACCCAATGAAAAGCCCACCCGGCGCGCTGCGTCCCCCAGCCCCCACACTTCCTACACCTCTGCATGTGCCTGATATCCTGCACCATGATGTCTATTTTTTTGATCAGAGGATCTCTACCATCCAGAAGCAATCCCGCTGTTTATTGGTATGAACAAAGAGGGGCCTGGCTTAAGTGTGATGTGTAAGACTGGGTTTGTAGAGATTGTCCTCAGCCCCTAAGCAATAAGTTTTCACATGTTTTTAATTTTTACTTTTTTTAGTTTTTACTATACCTGTCTTCCTTTTACTGTCCGTCGACTTCTAACACTTATGCACCTTGTTCCTATCACCATTGCTAGGGATCATAGTACGAACTAACATCTGTAAGGAAGAGCAACTAGGGAAAAGAGGACGGTATCCTTGCATAAACTCTGGGTGTTAGTAAAATCCAGAGGAAAATGTATTCGTTATTAAATTACATCTATCACCTAAATACCTCATAAGACAATAAGGATGAAGGGAAACTGGTTCTATGGCCTAGTTATTGGTAATTGGTTTAGTGGTGTTTTGTGAAAATTAAGTGAGGCCATTTTGTTTGCATAACCATTTTTTTATTTACATATCTGGACTTTTATATCTATTGCACCGCAATCTGGACTATATCATGTTAACATATAACAGCTTATGTGGATGTTTTCATCCACCCCATTGGACTATTCCTTTTTATATGGACTTGGTCAAACAGGTGCTCACTTATTTTTATCTGGATTTATTATTTTTTATGAACCTATTGTTTTTTATTTTTCATCAGTATTTGATTTTTTTTTCTTCCTTGTGCTTTATAATCACTGATTGTAAAGCTTCCATTCAACAGACATTTAACATCTGGACTGTGAACTTTGTGCTACAGATAATATCGGACTATTATAATTGCTTTTTAATTTTTATTTATTTTTGCTATATATATATTTTTTTTTTGCAATGATCTTGTTGAGAAGGGTAAAAGGTGCAAAGGACTCTGTGAGATGTAATATATCCATGTTGTAGGAAACTCATCTGTACTGGATCCTTTAGTGGCCTTGAGTCTTTTTAGGAGCCAGGCTGGAGATCATGACTCTACTTCTAATTATGTTTATCATTTTTTATTCATTTTTATATCTTTTTTAGTTGCAATGCTTGAAACGTTCATTAAGATTGCACCCTGGGTTAAGTGTCATAGGGGGAGTGTTGTGGAGAAATACAAATATCCATACAATATTTAGTATCTATCTTATAAATCTCTGTCTCTCGCCCATCCTCTCCCCTCATTGCCTCTACCCCCTCTGTCAACAATCCTTTCCCCTCTCTGTCTCTTCTATTATCTCCCCCTCTGTCTCTCCCATCAACAAAAACCCTCTGTATTTCACATCCTCTCCCCCTTCTGTCTCTCCCTCCTCTGTCCCACCCATCCTCTGTCTCTCCCATATCTCCCCCTCTGTTTTTCTCATCCTCCCCCTCTCTGTCTCTCAAATCCTCTCCCCCCATTGTTTCTCCCATCATCTCCCCCTTTCTATCGCTCCCATCCTCTCCCCCTCTGTCTCTCCCATACTCTCAACTCTCTGTCTCTCCCATCCTCTCCCCCTTTTGTTTCTCCCCTCATCTATCCCTCTGTCTCTCCCATCATCTCCCCCCTTTCTATCTCTCCGATCCTCTCCCCCTCTCTCTCACCCATAATCTCACCTCTCTGTCTCTCCCATCCTCTCCCCCCTCTGTCTTTCTCATCCCCCCTCTCTGTCTCTCAAATACTTTCCACCCTTTGTTTCTCCTATCATCTCCCCTTTTTCTATCTCTCCCATCCTCTCCCCCTCTGTCTCTCCCATACTCTCAACTCTCTGTCTCTCCCATCCCCTCCTCCATTTGTTTCTCCCATCATCTATCCCTCTGTCTCTCCATCATCTCCCCCTTTTCTATCTCTCCGATCCTCTTCCCCTCTGTCTATCCCATCCTCTCCCCCCTCTGTCCCACCCATCCTCTGTCTTTTCCATTATCTCTACATCTGTCTCTCTCATCCTCCCCCTTCTCTGTCTCTCCCATCCCCTCCTCCCTTTGTTTCTCCTATCATATCCCACCTCTCTTTCTCTCCCATCCTCTCCCTCTCTGACCCACCCATCCTCTGTCTCTCCCATTATCTCCCCCTCTTTCTCTCTCATCCTCCCCCTGTCTCTCCCATTATCTCCCCCTTTGTTTCTCCCATCATCTCCCCCCTCTGCTTCTCCCATCATCTCCCCCCTTTCTATCTTTCCCATCTTCTCCCACTCTTTCTCTCTCACACTTTCACCTCTCTGTCTCTCCCATCTTCTCCCCTCTCTGTCTCTCCCATCTTCTATCTCTCCCATCCTCTCTCCTTGTTATCTCGCTCATCCTCTCCCCTCTGTCTCTCCCATCCTCTCCCCTTTGTCTCTCCCATCCTCTGTCTCTCTCCCCCTCTCCCCAATCTGTCTCTCCCATCCTCTCCCCCCTCTGTCCCACCCATCCTCTGTCTTTTCCATTATCTCTACGTCTGTCTCTCTCATCCTCCCCCTTCCCTGTCTCTCCCATCCCCTCCTCCCTTTGTTTCTCCTATCATTTCCCACCTCTGTCTCTCCCATCACCCCCCCCTTTCTCTCTCATCCTCTCCCCATCTCCACCATACTCTCACCTCTCTTTCTCTCCCATCCTCTCCCCCTCTGTCCCACCCATCCTCTGTCTCTCTCATCCTCCCCTCTGTCTCTCCCATTATCTCCCCCTTTGTTTCTCCCATCATCTTCCCCCTCTGCTTCTCCCATCATCTCCCCCCTTTCTATCTCTCCCATCTTCTCCCCCTCTTTCTCTCTCACACTTTCAACTCTCTGTCTCTCCCATCTTCTCCCCTCTCTGTCTCTCCCATCTTCTATCTCTCCCATCCTCTCTCCTTGTTGTCTCGCTCATCCTCCCCCCTCTGTCTCTCCCATCCTCTCCCCTTTGTCTCTCCCATTCCTCTCTGTCTCTCTCCCCTCTCCCCAATCTGTCCTCATCCCATCCTCTCTCCTCCTCTGTCTCTCCATTCTCCCCCTCTCTGGTCTTTCCATTCTCTTTCCTCTCTGTCCCTCCCATCCTCTCCCCACTTCTTTCTCTCCCATCCTCTCCCCCCTCTGTCTCTCCTATCCTCCCCTCTCATCTCTCTCCCATCCTCTTCCCCTCTTGTCTCTCTCCCATTCGTCCCCCCCCGTTCTCTTCCCACCCTTCCCCCCTCTCGTCCCATCCTCAACCCCTCTCTGTCTCTCTCCCCATCCTCTCCCCCCCATTGTCTCTCACATCATCCTCCCTCTCTGTACCGTCTCCCTTGAATGCATGACCCACGGCCATTGCATGAGATCTCTTCAAGAAAATTGGGGGATCTCAAAGGGAAAACTTTCATGAAAAAGTTGGGCATGGTTGAAGATAAAAAGTGTAGGGGGGACTTAACAGAAGCAGGTAAAAAAAGGGTTGGCAGATCTACAAAGGAAGGATAGTAAGGATTAGATAAGAGGTATGATGAAGGGTTGGAATGTGATGAAAAAAAAGAGAGAAATTGGATGGGGTGAAAGAGGGATAATGATAAGGAAGATTTGTGGGGGAGAAGAGGCTAGGAGAGAGAGGGTGGAGGGAAAAAGAGAGGATGAGGGCTATGTTATTGTGTCTTAAGCTCACTAGCATACATTGCTTGAAATTTAGCATTTGTTTACAATATAACAGAGTATGGGTTAAGAAATTTAGCAATGTTTTACATGTAAAAATAGATTTATTACTCACTAAGTGTTTCAATTCGCTTCCACATGTAACTGGAATTTAACCTTCTTAATTGTATATACATAATATTGGGTGAACTCTTTTCACAATGCTGCAGAGCTATTGAATTTACAATAGATCTTAATCTCCTTTTAAAGTACAGTAGACTCCCAGTTAACCGGCACCCATGGAGATTGGTAGATGCCGGATAAATGTGGTTTCTGGTTGCTTGAGAGTTACATAATGAAGAGGCCTAGATTAGCTGCACATAGGATGCTCTGCTAAGTATATGTGTCAGTGAGTGCTGTTCTAGCAGCAGCAGCTTTATCTCCTCACTTACACACAGGTACATTCGGCTGGAGGGTGCAGTGCTGAACCCGGGGAAAGTAATGCCAACACTGCCCTGACTCAGTCACTCATGCCCGTGGAATGTAACGCCAACACTGCCCTGACTCGGTCACTCATGTCGGGGAATGTAACGCCAACTCTGCCCTGGCTCAGTCACTCATGCCCGGGGTATGTAACGCCAACACTGGCCTGACTCAGTCACTCATGCCCGGGGAAAGTAACGCCAACACTGCCCTGACTCAGTCACTCAGGCCCGGGGAATGTGACGCCAACACTGCCCTGGCTCAGTCACTTTTGCCCGGGGAATGTAACGCCAACACTGCCCTGGCTCAGTCACTCATGCCCGGGGAATGTAACCCTAACACTGCCCTGGCTCAGTCACTCATGCCCCGGGAATGTAACCCTAACACTGCCCTGGCTCAGTCACTCATGCCCCGGGAATGTAACCCTAACACTGCCCTGACTCAGTCACTCAAAATCAAATTGCAGAGACGTACAGTGGATGAAATCTAGGTGCCTGTAAGCATTTTGTGGCATCATAACCTGGCTCCTGGCATTTGTTGAGCCCTGTAAATCTTAATTTGTATTTAAAGTACTTGATTCTATTTTTTTCTGGTTGCTTGATTGTTCGGATTGCTGTAATCATGTAAATAAGTGTGATCTTTTACTTCACTATCACTGTTCATTTTTATAGGATTGAGTTGTGAATTAGGGTGGGAGTAATTATACAGTAATGGCTTTTATACTGTATTCATTTTAAATGTTTTAATGATGATAGCTGTGGCGGGTATTAGTCCATATATCAGAGCATACTTAAACATAACTTACATAGGGCCTTATTCAATTGAAATTTGCTACAATTACAGAGCGATTCAATTGAACAAGCCGGCAACTTACAGGCCGAAAGTCTAACCCGTAAACCATGCAATCATGAGTAGCATTTCAGAGCGTGAACATGATCAATTAAGCACGGCCGCAACTACTGATTTAGAAACAGCCAATAGAAAATGAGACCGACATCATGACATCAGTAAAAGATGGAGGTTACATGTCAATTGTAGCGGAACCCATCACTGTTTTACCCTGTTTTATGATTATTATGGTTAAAATATGATCCTACTATATGTATGTTGGTTGATGCTCTGCAGAATATTGTCCCAGACATTTGCAGCTACTTGGCATGGGAGATAATCCTGTTACAGCGACTCCGCATAAGATAAAGGAAGTCTATTGTATACAGTGTTTTCATTCTCAGATAAGAACAAAGAAGTGTAATTGAATCAATGTCTGATTGTATCAAAGTTGCCAGGGAGGTGTGACCCACCTATTGTTCTCTTTATGTGTATTGTGCGGCCAAATATGGGCATGTGTATTGCCTGTGGGAAGAGATGGGTATAAATATTTCTGCAATAGCAAAATAAAGTCAGTATTCATTTGACTCCCAAATTGTGTGTCGTCCAATATGGGAGGTCGGGGATGGTGAAACTGTAGTGCCTCTTGGGTATTTTACTGTATACCAGCGGAGATATTGGACTGCGTGTTCCAGCTCCGTTACATCAATCAATTAGCATTTAGGAGCCCGATATGCGATCAGACTCGCAATCCTGCAATGTACACAATAATAAAATGAATTAAGGAAATGTTCTAGTCCATGTGGTTGGCCTGATATGTATTAACTCATTGATTCCTAAAATTGATATACACCCGAAATTACACATAAAAAAATATTTTTTGATTGCAGATTTACGAGCTTGAGGCTGTTGAGCAATTAATTCTAATGTATTTCATCACTTTCCCCATCTTTTAAAGTGTAGTATTGATTTTTTATTTGCATTTACAGTGCTACGAACAGGGGTTAAACCCCCTTTTGAGTCCTATCTGGTACCCGTTGGATTTCCTTCTACATTTGACATTTACGATTGTGAAAATATTTGCGGGCTTGAGGAACTGTAGCAATTGAATAGCGATTTTGCGATTATAACTGTTGCAAGCTTGAAAGATCAAAGGCTTAGATGGGTTGTAAGTTACTATTTTTACAACCGCAGGGATTTTCAGCCTGTAACCCGTAGATCGTTTCCAGCTCGCAAAAAGACGCCAATTGAACAGCAAATTAGTTTACAGGCTCCTGTAAAGAACGATAGCTCAATTGAATCAAGGCCATAGTATACCATAAAAGTGCACTATTTTTACTAAATAGTAAATCCTTCAGATATTCTAAATATCTTCAGTCATTTAATCACAGATTCTGTTCTTTGTTCCCACCAAGTAGTCAGTCTCTATCTCCACCAGCCTGGTGGCATCACGTACTAATTCTATATGAAAGAACATTCATTTCTAATTCCCTACAGGTGGATATTTAATTTTAGTTTTCCCATGAACCTTTTTCCACCCATTAAGAAATAGATCTCCATTGACCCTATATCCATTTAGTTTTGCAATGTACGATTCCTTTCTTTGTTATGTGCTTATAACGTTTTCCCAATTAATTGTTTCCACCCAGGGAGAAATAGATCTCCATTGACCCTTTTCCTTTTGTCCTGTGTGATTCTTTGATTTGTTATGTGCACACATTGAAATGTTTTTAACACAGCATGGAAGGGTGAATGACTCTGATTCTTTGAGAGAGCAAGCTAATGTCGGACGTCGACATCTAACATCAGCACCAGATTTGCCCTATCGAGTTTCTCCGCCCACCAGCGCTATCTCAAAGGGAGCATCGGCAAAAGGAAAAGGGTCAATGGAGATCTATTTCTCCTAGTGTGGAAAAAGTTAATTGGGAAAACTAAGATTACATATCCCGCAAGGGATCTGTGTGCACTCCATGTTTAGTTGTGTGCGCTCATCTCAGGGTATTTGTGCTCGCGCACAGCTTAGAGGGAACAGTGGATGAGGGTGATATATGATTAAATCAAGAAATATCGCAGTCAATTCTTATTCAATTAAAAAATAACTTTATTGACATTTATGAGTCTTTCCGTACCTAAAAGCATAGTTTTTTTTTTTATTTTCAAGCCCTTTAAACTCATTGCTTTGTTTGATGAAACAAATGTACATAGAAAATAGGAAAATTAATGGAAGGGGCTATTAAGGTTAAAAAAATATATAAAGATTATATAAAAAATATATATAGCTTAGTTTACAGGTCCACAAATGTATTATGAGTGCTCAGCATGATGGTGTAGAGCAAAGTCTATACGTTCTGGATCCCTTAAATCGAAAGGTTATTGGTAACAAAGCAAAAAGCAGCAATGCACAGTCCAGCATCATATCATGTATTGTAATAATACAAGCTGATACATTAGTACAACTTACTGCTCTCTTAACGTGATTTACAACTCAGATATCCATAGATCTTTATGAGCTTGCTAATGTTTTTTAATTACTTACATTTATATGAGTGAAGTAGAATTGCATGATGTGTCATGTTGATGTGTAATGGCGGACTCATATTAAACCCTTACCCACATTCCATACATACAACTGGTCTTTATCCTGTGTGAGTTTCTTGTGTCATTTCAAATCTTACTGAAACATTTTACTCATGTGAGTTTCAGATCATGCAAATGGTGTTTATCCTGTGTGAGTTCTCATGTGTCGCTTGAGATGTGAGACCCAGACTGAAACATTTCCCACATTCAGAACATGAAAAAGGCTTTTCTCCTTTATGAGTCCTCTTATGGCTATTACGAGCTGAGAGATGACTGAAACATTTCCACATTCAGGAACAGAAAAAGGCCTTTCTCCTGTATGAGTCCTCTTATGTGTATTAAGAGCTGAGAGATGACTGAAACATTTCCCACATTCAGAACATGGAAAAGGCTTTTCTCCTGTATGATTCCTCTTATGTGTATAAGTGTGAGACCCGACTGAAACATTTCCCACATTCAGAACATGAAAAAGGCTTTTCTCCCTGTATGAGTCCTCTTATGTGTATTAAGATCTGAGAGCTGACTGAAACTTTTCCCACATTCAGAACCATGAAAAAGGCCTTTCTCCCTGTATGAGTCATCTTATGTGTATTAATAGCTGAGAGATGACTGAAACATTTCCCACACTTCAGAACATGGAAAAGGCTTTTCTCCTGTATGATTCCTCTTATGTGTATTAAGGTGTGAGACCCGACTGAAACATTTCCCACATTCAGAACACGAAAAAGGCTTTTCCTCCTGTATGAGTCCTCTTATGGATATTAAGAGCTGAGACCTGACTGAAACTTTTCCCACATTCAGAACATGGAAAAGGCTCTTTCTCCTGTATGAGTCCTTCTTATGGCTATTAAGCTGTGAGGCCTGACTGAAACATTTCCCACATTCAGAACATGGAAAAGGCTTTTCTCCTGTATGAGTCCTCTTATGCCTATCAAGCTGTGAGGCCCTGACTGAAGCATTTCCCACATTCAGAACATGGAAAAGGCTTTTCTCCTGTATGAGTCCTCTTATGTGTATTAAGGTGTGAGAGATGGCTGAAACATTTCCCCACATTCAGAACATGGAAAAGGTTTTTCTTCCCTGTATGAGTCCCTCTTATGTTTATTAAGATCTGAGACCTGACTGAAACATTTCCCCACATTCAGAACATGGAAAAGGGTTTTCTCCTGTATGAGTCCTCTTATGTACATTAAGATCTGAGAGACAAATGAAACATTTCCCACATTCAGAACATGGAAATAGTTTTTTCTACTGTTTTACAAATGTGGTCTTCTCCAATGTTATTCCCAAATCTAGGATCCATCTGTTGGAAAAAAAAAAAAAAGAGTACATTCTGACAGCTTTAACATTCTTCTATATGGAAATAATTAGTTAGTATATACCTATATTAGTAATATAATCACATAAAGAAACCAATTTGCAGTTAATAAAAGGTCAAATCATACAAAAACAAAGCAAAATATGTCTGAATGTACAGTATATAGAGTGCAGTGTGATCCGGTGCATACCAATTATCATCAATTATGGTCTTTTGTTTTAACTATATCTGATAGTTTGCAAAGTGTTATTTAAAAGAAAAAACAATTACTGTATAAACACAAAACTTTACATATTGCAACTTCTACATGCAATTATTGCTTGCTGCAGGCTGTCATTTTTTGTGCCTTGTTACTGAGTGGGTGTTTCTGTAAACTAACAATCTGCCCATTAGCTCTGCGGAGAGCACCGACTGTAGTTACTGACACTTTCCCACTGTACAGATACAAAACTTCCTGTGTATGCAAAGTCTTCTATCAGGAATTGTGCTAATGAAAATAAAATGGCAGATTGGGGTCATTACACAGCAAATAAGAAATGTTCCCTAGTGCTTATGAGTTTATGAGGATTATATGAAAGAGATTTTGAATCAATTAAGTGATAACGATATCTACATAATAAAGTTCAATATTGACATCACAGTGGAGTATTAAGCATGCCAATACAAAATACTCTTTTATGTGCTTAATCTTTTCATCCATTAACATTGAAAAAGGATGACCTTACCCAGAATGCCGAGAGTGTGGAGATTAAATAGTAATAGGAATAAAATAGTAGATGCTGTAATAAACTGGGCACTACGTTTTCTGATGTTATATTAGTAAAGAAATTGTACTAAGTGTTCAGAAGGGCACTTGGAATGCCCACCGACCATCCCCAATAGGGATCCCCATGGTATCTAAAATTAGTCCCTCTACCATAGGGGTCCCTATGGACTTCCATAGTACCCTAATCCTCTACTATGGGGGTACCTGTACAAATCCGTAATATCTTAACACCTAACTAAAACCTTATGTAAATAATAAAAACTTAATTTACTAAAATAATAAATTACAATAAAAATAAAATTAATTAAAATTAAAAAATTACAATTTAAAATAAAAACATTACATTGAAATGAACATTTAGGTCTGTAGGGAGTGAGGTAAGTGGGGTGAATGTACATGTAGAGGTCCATAGGGATTGAGGTAAGTGGGTGAATGTAAGTGTAGAGTCCATGGGGATTGAGGTAAGTGGGAGAGTGTACTTGTAGAGTCCATGAGGATTGAGGTAAGTGTGTGAGTGTACGTGTAGGTTCCATAGAGATTGAGGTAAGTGTGTGAATGTATGTGTAGAGGTCCATAGGGAGTGAGGTAAGTGGGTGAATGTACATGTAGGGTCCTAAGGGAGTGAGGTAAGTGGGTGAATGTACGTGTACAGTCCATAGGGAGTCAGGTTAAGTGGGAGAGTGTACTTGTAGGGTCCATAGAGATTGAGGTAAGTGGGTGAATGTACATGTAGAGCCCATAGGCAGTGAGGTATGTGGGTGAATGTACGTGTAGGGGTCCAAGGGGATTGAAGTAAGTGGGTGAGTATACGTGTAGGGTCCCATAAGGAGTGAGGTAAGTGGGTTAATGTACGTGTAGGGTCCATGGGGATTGAAGTAAGTGGGTGAGTATATGTGTAGGGTCCATAGGGATTGAGGGTAAGTGGGTGAGTGTACGCTGTAGGGTCCCATGGGATTGGGGTGAGTGGGTGAATGTACATGTAGAGACCATGGGGATTGAGGTGAGTGGGTGAATGTACGTGTAGAGACCATGGGATTGAGGTGAGTGGGTGAATGTACATGGTAGGGTCCATGGGGATTGAGGTGAGTGGGGTGAATGTACGTGTGGGTCCATGGGGATTGAGGTGAGTGGGTGAATGTACATGTAGAGACCATAGAGTGCATCTGTGTAACAATCTGTGCTGAGCTCACAGTTTACTCGCAAATAATCACATATAATAAATGTCAAACTGCGAGTCATCGTCACCCCTATTCGAGCTAGCAAAGAGAGGGCCGCAGAGTTCTGTCCGCAAATGCCAAAGGCTCATTGCAGGCCGCAAATGCGGACCCCCGGAACTTAGAAAAAAAACAATAACGCGGATGAGGAAATAGGGACTTAGAAAAATAAAAAATATTAAGTTAACGGCCGAAGCGCGTACATCAAAAAACACCAAAAACACAGAAAAATAAAAACAACATATAAAAAACAACATCACACGCAGCACGGGGAGAAAGCCAGACGTCTGGGAGTGAGGTTGCACGCAAATTTAATTTAAGTCGCATTTAAGAAGTTTGGCTCTTGAAACTCGACTAAGAGAGAAAAAAAAATGACGGATGAAAAAAATAAAAAACGAGGCTAAAAGACACAGAGCTGTGAAAATCACCGCCAGCAACGTACGAGTTAGCCAGGTAACGTAGCAGATACAAAATATACCATTACAAGGGACGGACGGAAAATGCATCGCGACCAATTAACACATTTTACAACAATTTACTTACAACTCATAACTTAGGATTCTAAATGCCTGCCCTTACCAGCCTAAACAAAACGGTTTGGCCTTGCGCATCAGCTAGCCTATTTACACTTGCACACTTGCACAATTGCGACACGTTCCTCCTCAGATGATCAACACTCCAACTGTACATTTTCAGATGCAGGAAAATCCAAATAGATTGTTAGCTCTTCAAGATTTTTATTGCTGCATATTAAATATCAATAGGTAAAGTATATTCATTTATTATTCATATAACTTTATTAATACACTGTAAAATGGTAATTTTCTTATATATTTTAAGTTTATCTCTCATCTCTAAGAGAGTTAATATTATCACTCACCTGTACAGGGATCTGAATGGGTTTCCATCTGGTGAATAGACTTCTCATCTCTCTCATATTCTCCGTCCTCAATTATTAAGTCGGGATATAGATCTCCATCTTGGGGTCCTGTTAGTCACAAGAGAGAGAAGCCTCTGGATTTGTACAGATTTACACAAACTATCTGACATAAATATCTACAGAAACAGATTCCGGGTGTAAATTTAAGGACCGAGGTACTAAGTCGTAACGGGTCGTAAGTCCAGCGTCAGCTCTGGAGTGCATCGCTTATCGCAAGCCCTAAGCCTAAGTGCGGCGCCGCTGCCGATGAGCGCCTGTGGAACTCATTGCGAGGCCTGCAATGAGCGCCTTCGCCGATTATTGCTGCGCGAGGGCAGCAAAGCATGACCAACATCGTAAGCATTCATGTGAATGTGAATGATCCCGTACATTTGCTGCGTGCATGTGTTAGACATTAGGTTAAAGACTGATATTAGTAATGATTGGCCAGTACTAAATTCTAGACCCTCCCCCCACCCTTATCAAGCTCTCTGAGCGATCCATTACAATTCTGAGTTGCACAAACAATGCTGCATATCTCGAGAATTATGTACTACAGAGATAAATAGCTATTGCAATGTATAGACAGTTTTGAATTCTTTTTAAGATAAAATAAATATAGTTATGGTGACAGTGTGACATTACAGAATGTATTATTAATGTTCTTATTGTGTACTAATTCCTCACCTTCCCTGATATTCCAAGGACTCTCCTCCTCCTTCACCTGCTGCTGATCTCTTATATTCAGATCTTCTTGTTCAACCTTGGATACAACTGGAGGCTTCACATCTAAAGGTCCTACAGATAGAGATAAACAGATTATAGACCTTCACCATTGTAATTATTTACTATCAATCTGGTGTTTGTGTCTTAAAATCTATTTAATTCACCTTTATCATGAGCTGCGATGTTTGTAAAACTTCCTGGGTGAGAGATGAAGGAGAAATCCACCTCAATAAGGACTGAAGTGAGTGATAATTGTCCATAAGATATTACTCACCTTCACTGATATTTACAGGAATTTCCTCCTCTTTAATCTCCCGGGGACTCCTCATATTTGTCTCTTCTTCTTGGTCAGACTCTGAGAGATCTGATGGTGTCACTTTGTCACTGTCTGTACAAATAAACATGAGATGCTCACACGTGGGATTTGTTATTAGTTTTTTGGTCTGTACAAATAAACATGAGATGGTCACGTGCTGGGATTTGTTACATGTCTTTATGGTCTGTACAAATAAACATGAGACGTTCACACGCTGGAATTTGTTATATGTCTTTATGGTCTGTACAAATAAACATGAGATGGTCACACGCTGGGATTTGTTACATGTCTTTATGGTCTGTACAAAAAAACATGATACGGTCACACGCTGGGATTTGTTACACATCTTTATGGTCTGTACAAATAAACATGAGACGGTCACACATTGGGATTTGTTATATGTCTTTATGGTCTGTACAAATAAACACGAGACTGTCACACACTGGGATTTGTTATATGTCTTTATGGTCTGTACAAATAAACATGAGACAGTGACGCTGGGATTTGTTACATGTCATTATGGTCTGTACAAATAAACATGTGACGGTCACACTCTGGGATTTGTTACATGTCATTATGGTCTGTACAAATAAACATGAGACGGTCACACACTGGGATTTGTTACACGACCCCGCACAACTTGCGCATCATACCCACAACCCGCGGAACTAAACATCAACAGAAAAATCTAATAAACAATTCACACTGCGAGTCCCGTAGCACTGGAAACTTATCGCCTCTAAAATATTACGGCCCGTAACACTTACAAAAGGAAACCGCCACTTAGGAAAAAAAAAATGAGCCGCAAAAAATAAGAAACACACACAAAATATAAAATACAATAAACATACTGAGCAAGGGGGGACAGCCAGGACGTCTGGGAATGATGTTACATGCAGATTTAAAGCCAATTTAGAGACTTTCGCCACTCGAAAATCCCCTAAGCAAGAGAAAAAATGGGCATCGAAAAAAAAAGAAAACGAGGCTACATGACCCCTATGCACGAAAAAAAACGGCAGGCACATACAACTTTTACACAGACCCGTACAAGGTAATTAATACACTATTTGGAAGGACGCTAAATGCTCCACACCCGCGTACCACATTCGCCGCCATTTTACAACACTAACTTACAGAATGCGGAAGTACACAGCTACAAAAACGGTTTCCTCTCGTACACGCAGCCTATTTACACTAAACACTGCACACATTGCTGATACTTCCACCTCAGCTCAATAACACTGCAAATCTACATTGTATGCTGCAGGAACATCAAAACAGATTGTTAGCTCTTCAGCACATTCCTTGCTGCATTATTAATTACAAATAGGTCAAGTATATCACATATAATAGTTGTCAAAATACGAATTGTCGTCACGCTTTGCGAGCGGCCGCATTTGCGGAAGGTGGAGGCTTTAAGGCGCATGACTTTGTAACAACACAACCCCACATACCTCTAAAGTCGCAGCACTTAGTTCCACAGCGCCCCCAAAGCACCCCACACAACCGTTAACTCGCAGCACTTAGTCCTCTCCTTCCCCTCCTCGTCTCCCTGCCCTGTGTCTCACAGCACTAACCCCCCGAACAGCACACGGCAACCATCAATAACCACACATTAATCCTAGCAAAGGGGGTCCCCGATTAACCTTACATTAACCCTTGCAGTGGGGGTGCCCGATCGCACGCGAACGGGAACCCCAGCTGTAATCAAAATTCAAATTTCCCGCCTTACGGGTCCGTAAAGGTCCTTAAAGGACCCGTAATAAAATAAAATTAACCCTATCACTCATGGGGCTCTATACAGAGCCCCATCAACCTCTAAAAAACCCTGTCACTCATGGGGGTCAATACAGACCCCCATAAGCCTTCAATTAACCCAGTCACTCATGAGGATCAATACAGACCCCCATAAACCTATACTTAACCCTGTCACTCATGGGGGTCAATACAGATCCCCATAAGCCCTTAATTAACCCTGTCACTCATGGTGGTCAATACAGACCCCCTTAAACCCTTAATTAACCCTGTCACTCATGGGGGTCAATAGAAAACCCCTATAAACCCTGAATTAGACCTGTCACTCATGGGAGTCAATACAGACACCCATAAGCCCTTAATTAACCCTGTCACTCATGGGGGTCAATACAGACCCCCATAAACCTATAATTAACCCTGTCACTCATGGGGGTCATTACAGACCCCCAAAAACCCTTAATTAATCCTGTTCAATCATGAGGGTCAATAAGACACCCCTTAAACCCATAATTAACCCTAGGCACTCATGGGGGTCAATAGAAACCCCTATAAACCTGAATTAAATCCTGTAACTCATGGGGGTCCAATACAGACCCCCATCAGCCTTCAATTACCCAGTCCACCTCATGAGGATCAATATCAGACCCCCATAAAACCTATACTTATACCTTCACTCAGGGGGTCAATACAGATCCCCATAAGCCCTTTAATTACCCTGTCCCACTATATTGGTGGTCAATACAGGACCCCCCTTAAACCCTTAAATTATCCCTGTCACTCATGGGGGTCAATAGAAAACCCCTATAAACCTGAATTATACCTGTAACTCATGGGGTCAATACAGACACCCATAAGCCCCTTAATTAACCCTGTCACTCATGGGGGTCAATACAACCCCCCATAAACCCTATAATTAACCCCTGTCACTCATGGGGGTCATTACAGACCCCATAAACCCTTAATTAATCCTGTCAATCATGAGGGCCAATACAGACCCCCTTAAACCCTTAATTAACCCTGTCACTCATGGGGGTCAATAGAAAACCCCTATAAACCCTGAATTAAACCTGTAACTCATGGGGGTCAATACAGACACCCATAAGCCCTTAATTAACCCTGTCACTCATGGGGGTCAATACAGACCCCCATAAACCTATAATTAACCCTGTCACTCATGGGGGTCAATACAGACCCCCATAAAGCTATAATTAACCCTGTCACTCATGGGGGTCAATACAGACCTCCATAAACCTATAATTAACCCTGTCACTCATGGGGGTCAATACAGATCCCCATAAACCTATAATTAACCCAGTCACTCATGGGGGTTAATACAGACCCCCATAAGCCCGTAGTTAACTCTGTCATTCATTGGGGTCAATACAGACTCCCATAAGCTCTTAATTAACCCTGTAATTCATAGGGGTCAATACAGACCCCCATAAACCGATAATTAACACTGTCACTCATGGGGGTCAATACAGACCCCCATAAACCGATAATTAACACTGTCACTCATGGGGGTCAATACAGAACCCCATAAGCACTTAACTAACCCTGTCACTCATGGGAGTCAATACAGATCCCAATAAACCTATAATTAACCCTGTCACTCATGGGGGTCAATAGAAAAACCCTATAAACCCTGAATTAACCCTGTAACTTATGGGGGTCAATACAGACCCCCATAAGTCCTTAATTAACCCTGTCATTCATGGGGGTCAATACAGACGCCCATAAACCAATAATTAACACTGTCACTCATGTGGGTCAATACAGACCCCTATAAACCCATAATTAACACTGTCACTCATGGGGGTCAATACAGACCTCCATAAACTGATAATTAACACTGTCACTCATGGGGGTCAATACAGACCCCCATAAGCAGTTAATTAACCCTGTCATTCATGGGGGTCAATACAGACCTCCATAAACTGATAATTAGCACTGTCACTCATGGGGGTCAATACAGACCCCCATAAGCCTTTAATTAACTGTGTCACTCATGGGGGTCAATACAGACCCCCATAAACCGATAATTAACACTGTCACTCATGGGGGTCAATACAGACCCCCAAAAACCGATAATTAACACTGTCACTCATGGGGGTCAATACAGACCCCCATAAACCTATAATTAACCCTGTCACTCATGGGGGTCATTACAGACCCCATAAACCCTTAATTAACCCTGTCACTCATGGGGGTCAATGCAGACCCCTTAATTAACCATGTCACTCATGGTTAACCCTGTAACTCATAAAATCAAATAAAAAAATACATTACAACCCCCCCCCCCACTACAGATAAAAAAAAAACATTTCACACCTGAAAATAAAATACATACAATACATAGAATAGATACAATACAAAATAAAATACAATACAATATCCCCCTATCTAACATAAAATAAATGATTTCTCTAAATAAAAAAAACAAAATCTATGC
>JAPZIH010000694.1:278339-305193 GCA_027410445.1 Discoglossus pictus | reverse complement strand
AATTTCAAGCAATGTATGCTAGTGAGCTTAAGACACAATAACATAGCCCTCATCCTCTCTTTTTCCCTCCACCCTCTCTCTCCTAGCCCCTTCTCCCCCACAAATCTTCCTTATCATTATCCCTCTTTCACCCCATCCAATCTCTCTCTCTTTTCATCACATTCCAACCCTTCATCATACCTCTTATCTCCTCCTTACTATCCTTCCTGTGTAGATCTGCCAACCCTTTTGTTTACCTGCTTCTGTTAAGTCCCTACCATTTTTATCTTCAACCATGCCCACTTTTTCATGAAAGGTTCTTTTGAGATGCCCACTTTTCTTGAAGAGATCTCATGCAATGATGTGGGTCATGCATTCCAAGGGGAGAAGATGATAGAAACAGAGAGTGAGGATGATGGGAGAGACAATGGGGGGAGAGGATGGGAGAGAGACAGAGAGGGGAGAGGATGGGAGAGAGGGGGGAAAGGATGGTAAAGACAAGGGGGAGAGGATGGGAGAGAGACAGAGGGAGAGATGATGGGAGAAACAAAGAAGGGAGAGGATGGGAGAGACAGAGAGTTGAGAGTATGGGAGAGACAGAGGGGGAAAGGATGGGAGAGATAGAAAGGGGGGAGATGATGGGAGAAACAAAGGGGGGAGAGGATGGAAGAGACAGAGAGGGGGAAAACGAGAAAGACAGAGGGGGAGATAATGGGAGAGACAGAGGATGGGTGGGACAGAGGGGGGAGAGACAGGGGGAAAGGATTTGAAAGACAGACGGTTTTTGTTGATGGGAGAGACAGAGGGGGAGATGATAGAAGAGACAGATAGGGGAAAGGATTGTTGACAGAGGGGGGATAGGCAATGGGGGGAGAGGATGAGAGAGACAAAGAGTGGAGAGGATGGGAGAGAGACAGAGATTTATAACATAGATACTAAATATTGTATGGATATTTTTATTTCTCCACAACACTCCCCGTATGACACTTAACCCAGAGTGCAATCTTAATGAATATAATATAATAACGAAGATATAAAAATGAATAAAAAATGATAAACATAATTAGAAATAGAGGCATGATCTTTAACCTGGCTCCTAAAGAGACCCAAGGCCCCTAAAGGATCCAGTACAGATGAGTTTCGTACAACATGGACATATTACATCTCACAGAGTCCTTTGAACCTTTTACCCTTCCCAACATGAGCATTGCAAAAGAAAAGTAAAATTATATATAGCAAAAATAAAAAATAAAACAAATTAAAAAGCAATTATAATAGTCCAATATGATCTGTGGAAAAATGTAAAAGTCTCTCAATAATGGAGTCCTTAGCACAAAGTTCCCAGTCCAGATGTTAAATGTCTGTTGAATGAAAGCTTCACAATCAGTGATTATAAAGCACAAGGAAGAAAAAAAAATCAAATACTAATGAAAAAAATACTAATAGGTTCATAAAAAATAATAAATCCAGATAAAAATAAGTGAGAACCTGTTTGACCAAGTCCATATAAAAAGGAAATAGTCCAATGGGGTGGATAAAAACATCCACGTAAGCTGTTATATGTTACCATGATATAGTCCAGATTGTGGTGCAATAGATATAAAAGTCCAGATATGTAAATAAAACAAGGGTTAATGCAAACAAAATGGTCTCACTTCCTTTTCACAAAACACCACCCAACCAATTACCAATAACTTGGTCATAGAACCAGTTTCCCTTCATCCTTATTGTCTTATGAGGTATTTAGGTGATAAATGTAATTTAAAAACCAATACATTTTCCACTGATATTACTAACAATCCAGAGTTTATGCATGATAACTTCTTCTTTCCCTAGTTGCTCTTCCTTATCAGATGTTAGTACGTACTAGATCCTAGCAAGTTGATAGAACAAGGTGCATAAGTGTTAGAAGTCGAAGGACAGTAAAAAGGAAGACAGGTATAGTAAAAAGAAGAAAAAGTAAAAATGAAAAAACAGTGAAAACATATGCTGAGACAATCTTCATACAAACCCAGTCTTACACATCACACTTAGCCAGGTCCCTCTTTGTTCATACGATAAACAGGCGGATTGCTTCTGGATGGTAAGATCCTCTGGTCAAAGCAATAGACATCATGTGCAGATATTCAGGCAGAGGCAGAGGTGTAGGAAGTGTGGGGCGTGGGGGACACAGCGCGCCGGGTGGCTTTTCTTTGGATGCAGCAAAAATTACCCCACCAGCCGTCTGGGGCAGTTGCACCCCTGTGCCATTCTCTCAGGCTCCCTGCTCCTCCCAGGCTCTCTCCGCTGATCCAGGGGAGGAGGAGCCGCCAGGGGGAAGAGCCTGCACAGAAAGAGCCAGCAGACCCCGCATGAAGACTGAGGTCAGATGGTTGGAGAGGGGGAGAGAGACATCGGAGGGACAGAGATGGGAGAGACAAAGGGGGGAGAGGATGGGAGAGACAGAGAGGGGGAGGATGCGAGAGACAGAGGTTGAGAGGATGGTTGAAACAGAGAGTGGGAGGATGGGTGACAAGGAGGGGGACAATGGGAGAGCCAGAGGGGGAGAGGATGGTAGAAACAGAGAGGGAGAGGATGGGAGAGACAGAGGGGGGAGAGTGTGGGAGAGACAGAGTGGGAGATGATGGGAGAGACAGAGGATGGAGAGGATGGGAGAGACAGAGGGGGGCTGATGGGAAAGACAGAGGGGGGAGAGGATGAGAGAAGCAGAGAGGGGAGAGTATGGGAGAGACAGAGAGGGGAGAGTATGGGAGAGACAGAGAGGGGAGAGGATGGGAGAGACAGAGAGGGGAGAGGATGAGAGAGACAGGGAGGGGAGATTATGAGAGAGACAGAGGGGAGGAGATGATGTGAGAAACAGAGAGGGGAGAGGATAAGAGAGACAGAGGGGGGAGAGGTAGTATTTATATGTATGATATATCATCAATTAGTTTTGACAGGTGCCCCCGCCCCTTTTATCCTCATGCCCCGCCTACCCACCCCGAATCACGCCTTTTGCGCCATATCATGACTCCGCCTACTGCGCATTCACTTATCCACACCTCAAAGTGCCCCATACCACTGAACCCTAAATTTATAGGGGTGAAATAATTTATAGAACGTATTAATAAAATATAAAAAGTGGCTCCATTATTTACTGCAGCCTTACTAAATTATAGAAAGGTTTAGTAACGGGGTCACATGTGCGCTGTGATCTTATTAATAGATTAAAAACATGAATCCAGCACCTGTGGACTTTCTGTATTAAATGATCCAATCTGCGGGGTTATAAGCTTTAGAGAGATATTTTCACCAATATCCTTATTAACATACACCAAATATATATATATATTATTTATTATTACAGTTCATTGACTACGCCCATAAGACCTATACTTGTTGAATTACAGAACCCATTGTAACGTATCCGCCTCATTATAGTTTTTTTTGCTTTTAAATAAAAATGTTATTACCTATACATACAGCCCTACTAAATCAGCTCAACATGTAAATCCATAGCCCGTAATGTAGCCCATAAGACTCACAGCTATTAAATTAGACCCGTAAAGCAACCCGTCCACGACTTCCGAGGTAAGGGCGAGAAAAGGCTACGGGACGTGGAAATTTGAACTGCGCGGCCGCAAATCCTTTGATCTGTCGAGCCCGTAACTGTTACGTTTCCAATCATGCTATTAAATTGCAAAAAATTCACTGGCGTTCAATCCCGTAACCCGCAAATGGAGCCAAAAAGCCGACAGGTACCAGAGAGGACCCACTAGAGGGGTAAAGTCCAATCCGTAGCACGGTAAATGGAAGCGGGAAAGTGATGTTAGGTCTTAGAATTAATAGCACAATAATCTCAAGCTTGCAAATCAGCAAAAAAAATGTTTTTATTTCATGTTTAATTTCCGTGTTATATCGGTCCCGGCAATCAATTTGTTAATACATATAATAGAACTCACATGTAATATAATATCATATTTACGGCTTTATTAATATTGCATTATTTCTGGAATGCGGGTCCGATCGTAATTCGTAATTGAACCCGTAAGACTTTGAAATCTGACCTCCATTTTTCCGTGACGTAATGATGACGATCTTTGTTTCCATTGGCTCTGTCTAAACCTATCTAAACTGTCTAATCTAATAGCTATGTAAAGAACGAATTTCAAGCCCGCAGTCCTTGTGGGATTCCTGAAGCCCCTACGGGCTGATAGTGTGTTTATTGTCTGTTTTCTATAACTGATCTACAATACATAATGTAGATTATATTGTTAATCTTTTAATAAGATCACAGCGCACATGTGACCCCGTTACTAAACCTTTCTATAATTTTGTAAGGCTGCAGTAAATAATGTAGTCACTTTTTATATTTTATTAACAATTTCTATAAATGATTTCACTCCTATAAATATGGGGGTTCAGTGGTATGGGGTGCTTTCAGATAGTGATAAGTGGATGCGCAGTGGGCAGAGCCACTATATGGCGCAAAAGCCGTGGTTAGAAAGGGGTGGGGTGTGAGGGTGAAAGGGGCGGGGCCACCTGTCAAAATGAACTGTTGACGTATCATACATACATATACTACTCAATATATTCCTGAATAGCTGAATAGATAATGGTGTATTTTAGCTGTAATTTAATGCTGTGTTTGTTTAAAAAACATGTATTAACAGATAAAGAATTTATCGCTTAAATTATATAGACATATTTTATAAATATTTATTTTCTTTACAGTTATGTTGTTTTGTATGTTTGTTGTAAAGTTATATATTTGACTTAAAAAATCTTAATAATAATATGTCTATATAATTATTAGCAAATTATTATGAGAATGGGGAGTTGTTTACAGTTTTTAATTATGCAAATTACCCTTAGGGTTTAGTCTCCCTAAGGGTAATAGGGTACTCCAGACGTGGACCCCTTGCTCACTGTGCCTTAGGGAGTTCAGCTGCACCTTACTGACGAGGCCCATGAAGGCTGAAACGCGTCTGGGGTTTGCTGTTTCTCCTGTTCAGGGTAGAATTGCCTGGTATTTTGGGGCTGGGTCACTCTTCTGAGTAAGACCAGACTGATATACCACAGGATATTTCTCCCTGTGAAGGGCACTAGTGAGCTAAAAGAGGTTGCTCTCACAGTGGCTTATCATGGCCATATAACTAATCTTTTAAGGTTGGTTCGTTCTCTGATGAGCGCCTCTGACTTCGTTTTTTTTTTTTTAGTTTTTAATAACAAAGAATTAAATGTAATACATAATTAACTGTTTCCTACCTTATAGGATAAAATGGAAAAGTACTGTTTTAGGTAATAAAAGTATAATATATTACTACTAGCGACTTGCCCGTCAAAAATGACGGCAATAAAAAGTGAAGCCTGGCAATGCTGTTTGCCACACAATGGGAGCCTCTCCCCCTCTGCTTTGCTGGCCTCGCAATGAGTGCCTTTGGTGCTCATCACAGGCCTCGCAATGAGCGCCTTTGGCGCTCATTCCTAGCCTCTCCCCCTCTACCTCTCCCACTGTGTACTTTACTGGCCTTGCAATGAGCACCAAAGGCTTTCATTGCAAGTCTCTCCAGCTGTCTACTTCCTCCCTTGTGTCTCCTTTCCCCCCTGTAATTTGGTGCTTATCTGTTTTAGGTTAATGTCCCTGTAACTCACAGCTTTGTTCCACATTACACTGCGCACAGTAACCAGAACCAAGTGTTACAGGCCATGGATATGAGGGATTTACCATCTAATATGAGTGAGGGATTTACTATTTAATATTTGTGAGGGATTTACTATCTAATATAAGTGAGAGATTTACTATCTAATGTGAGTGAGGGATTTACTATCTAATAGAAGTGAGAGATTTACTATCTAATATAAGAGAGGGATTTACTATCTAATAAAACAGTGATTTACTATCTAATATAAGTGAGAGATTTACTATCTAATATGAGTGAGGGATTTACTATATAATATGAGTAAGGGATTTACTATCTAATGTAAGTGAGGAATTTACTA
Organism: Discoglossus pictus; assembly: GCA_027410445.1. Taxonomy (NCBI): domain Eukaryota; kingdom Metazoa; phylum Chordata; class Amphibia; order Anura; family Alytidae; genus Discoglossus; species Discoglossus pictus. The sequence goes on along the minus strand of JAPZIH010000694.1, from coordinate 299,232 downwards.
TCTAATATGAGTGAGGGATTTACTACATAATATAAGTGAGGGATTTACTATCTAATATAAGTGAGAGATTAACTATCTAATATGAGTGAGGGATTTACTATCTAATATGAGTGAGGGATTTACTATCTAATATAAGTGAGGAATTTTTTTATCTAATATAAGTGAGGGATTTACTATCTAATCTGAGTGAGGGATTTACTATTTAATATGTGTGATGGATTTACTATCTGATATGAGTGAGGGATTTACTATCTAATATAAGTGAGGGATTTACTATCTAATATAAGTGAGGAATTTACTATATAATATGAGTGTGGGATTTACTATCTAAAATAAGTGAGGAATTTATTATCTAATTTAAGTGAGGGATTTACTATCTAATATAAGTGAGGGTTTTGCTATCTAATATAAGTGAGGGATTTACTATCTAATATGAGTGAGGGATTTACTATCTAATATAACTGAGGGATTTACTATCTAATATAAGTGAGGAATTTACTGTCTAATATAAGTGAGGGATTTATTATCTATTATAAGTGAGGGATTTATTATCTATTATAAGTGTGGAATTTACTATCTAATATTAGTGATAGATTTACTATCTAATATAAGTGAGGGATTTACTATCTAATATGAGTGAGGGATTTACTATCTAATATTAGTGATAGATTTGCTATCTAATATAAGTGAGGGATTTACTATCTAATATGAGTAAGGGATTTACTATCTAATATAAGAGAGGGTTTTGCTATCTAATATAAGTGAGGGATTTACTATCTAATATGAGTGAGGGATTTACTATCTAATATAACTGAGGGATTTACTATCTAATATAAGTGAGGAATTTACTGTCTAATATAAGTGAGGGATTTATTATCTATTATAAGTGAGGGATTTATTATCTATTATAAGTGTGGAATTTACTATCTAATATTAGTGATAGATTTACTATCTAATATAAGTGAGGGATTTACTATCTAATATGAGTGAGGGATTTACTATATAATATTAGTGATAGATTTGCTATCTAATATAAGTGAGGGATTTACTATCTAATATGAGTAAGGGATTTACTATCTAATATAAGAGAGGGTTTTGCTATCTAATATAAGTGAGGGATTTACTATCTAATATGAGTGAGGGATTTACTATCTAATATAACTGAGGGATTTACTATCTAATATAAGTGAGGAATTTACTATCCAATATAAGTGAGGGATTTATTATCTATTATAAGTGAGGAATTTACTATCTAATATAAGGGAGGAATTTACTATCTAATATGAGTGAGGGATTTACTATCTAATATGAGTGAGGGATTTACTATCTAATGTAAGTGAGGGATTTACTATCTAATATAAGTGAGGAAATTACTATCTAATATGAGTGAGGGATTTACTATCTAATATAAGTGAGGGATATACTATTTAATATAAGTGAGGGATTTACTATCTAATGTAAGTGAGGGATTTACTATCTAATATAAGTGAGGAATTTACAATCTAATATAAGTGAGGGATTTACTATCTAATATGTGTGAGAGATTTACTATCTAATATAAGTGAGGGATTTACTATCTAATATAAGTGAGGGATATACTATTTAATATAAGTGAGGGATTTACTATATAATATAAGTGATAGATTTACTATCTAATATGAGTGAAGGATTTACTATCTAATATAAGTGAGGGATTTACTATCTAATATAATTGAGAGATTTACTATCTAATATGAGTGAGGAATTTACTATCTAATATGAGTGAGGGATTTACTATCTAATATAAGTGAGGGATTTACTATCTAATATGCGTGAGGGATTTACTATCTAATATAAGTGAGAGATTTACTATCACATATATAGTTGTGAGCATGCGGGTTGTTGCTAACGCTTGCGGGCTCCCGCGAAGCGAGAGGCTGCATTTGCGGAGGTGGAGGCTCAACGTCGGCTGTGTTAACACAAACACACCACACACACGAATTCTTAACAAACAAAAAAAACTCAGGCGCCTCACATCCGCTTACACACACACACGCAAGACTTTAAAAAAAAAAACCTCAAAGGCGCCTCACACGCAGTTAACACACATACGCACGACTTAGAAAAAAAAACACTGTGTCGTACACGTAAAATCCAAATGCGTCTCTCGCCAAAAAATACGGCCGCATCGCCAAAAAATACGGCCGCATCGCAACAAAGTACGGCCGCGAAACGACCCATTCCAAACGCAGCGCATCAAAACATCACAAACACAAGAAATAAACACAACGAACACATAAAAAGCTTACTTAGAGCAAGGGGGGGCACCCGGCCCCTCCAAAAGTAATTTACACGTCCATTTAAGTCCAAAAAAAAGAGTTTAAAGTCGCGAAAATCTCCTAAGCGAGAGAAAAAATGGCCGCCGAACAAAACGAAAACAAGGCTTCAGACGTAACTATACTACACTGACTCGCAAGAATGAAATACATACTATACGGAACGTACCACACTGATATTAAACACCATTTTGACCACTACTACGCACAAAATGTCGGATGGAACGCAAATTGTAAGCTGGAACGCAAATAGCGCATGCGTATTGCGTTCTAACGGTCTCAGTTTCCAGAAGATTCTACAAGTTTATAAATACTGCCTACTTTCAACAAAAATCTACATTTCTCCTCAGGTGATGAACGGAGTGACTTCATAGGTAACTGCTGCTGTTACTTGAGAAGACAATTCTTTCCTAATTTACTACTTTACATTGTGCAAATTACAACTGAGAGGTAAGCTATAATATATTACATTTTATTATCAAGACAGGACAAAAAGAAAGAAAAACATTTTAAGTATGAAAATGTGATTTATGTATAGTGACATGTGGCACGCATATTTATGTGTATAGCCCCTGCAACAAACTAATCTTTAAATGACATTACCAAAAATTAATAATTGAATATTAAAATAGGATTCATGTATAGTGATATGTGACACGCACATATGTGTATCATGTATAGTCACATGTCACACACACACATCACACATGTCACACGCAGATTTCTGTGTATAGTCCCTGCAAATAACTAATCTTAATCCAAACTCATTAAATAACTAATCAAAACTAATTAAACAACTATATTTTATTGACAGTAAAAAATTTTTTTTATTAAAATCTGATTTTTGTATTCTGATATGTGACACGCACATATATGTCTATCATGTATAGTGACATGTCACACGCACATTTATTGTGTAGCCCTAAAAACTAAGTCATGTTAATTGAAAGTAATTACAGAAGTATATATTTACATCACATTAATTTATTGGAATTCATGTTATAACCTAAACATCAATATTTCTCCTTTTTTTTTACTACAGACTCTGCATCAACAGCGTCACTCAAGAATTTGCACCGTGCACTGTGACACACAATCCCTTTTAAACAACTCCAAGAAAGAAGAAGAGGTAAGATAGAAAAATACATTACATGCTGAAAAACACCATGCTTTGCTAAATCAAAAAGAAGAAATATACAATTAACTATTTCACTTTCTTTTTCAAACAGACACTACAAGAAGACCGGCGGATTAAGATTGGCAGCCTTAAGATTTATTAAAAAATCCTCGATAAATAGCTCTCTTAAAGAAATATATTTTAAGCTAACTCAGAAGTGGTATTTAGTTCCGGCCATAATTAATAAATTTCATCATATGTCCTCCCCACTATGTTGGAAAGGCTGTGGCCAAATTGGCACTTCAGTCCATATGTGGTGGGAATGTATAAAAATCCAAAATTTCTGGAAAGAATGCTGTAGTCACCTAACAACAATGCTAAAAATTGATTGTCCGTGCTCACCAAAAGTAATTCTATTTCATCTACAGATAGATAAAACTTTTCCCAAGGACAACCTATTGATATCACATATTCTATTAACTATTAAATATTTATTAGTGAAATACTGGAAAAAGCCCACAATTCCATCTTGGAGTGAAGTCTTGAATAAAATTAACTACAACAAAGAATTGATGAAGTCTAATTATACTCATGGTTCTAGAGATAAAAATAAAATTAACTGGAATACCTGGGAAAAATATATGCAGTAATGAAGAAAAGTAATGAAAAAGGAAATATTTCTAAGGGACAATAGTTATAGGAATATGTAGAATCCTTTTGTATCCCTCATTTTTTCTCATCTCTATTGTCTTTCCTTTCTCTCTTCCTCATTGTTGGTTGATAATGAGGATGAGAGAGATGATGAGAAGAGAAGAATAAATAGATATACTATCGGGAGAAGGAATGAAAGTTTGTATATGTGGCATATATAATTGTTAGTGTATGTCTTATCTTTTACAAAAATAAGAAGAATGATAAAAGAAGATAAGGAGAGAAGGGAGAGAACTCTCATTGCTAATATATAACTATACTACTTGAAAAAGAAGGGAAATACTTCCAGTTTGGTATGGTTTTATTACTATGTTTCCTCTATCTCCTATCTCAGTGATATTGAATATGAATCGATGTTGTATGTATTTTGTAATGTCTAATATTTTTTTTTTTTTTCTTAAAAACAATTTAAAAAAAAACAATAAAAAAAATAAAGATTGGCAGGAGGGGACCCTCTTTCATTTGACACTTCAATCAAGGTAAAGTATAAAGTACAAAAAAGAAACCAACTATGAGCCTCATTCAATTCCGAGTTGCCAAATTGAATAGGGCTCTATATAAGCACATACAAAAAATTTTGACTGAACTTTTTAGTTACTGAACTTTTATCCAAAACCAAGGTTTTCACTAACTAAAAACTTCTGTGAAAAAAATATGTTATGTGCTTATATAGAGCCCTATTCAATTGGAAAAATTGCAATTGAATGAGGACCTTAGTTAGTGAAAACCCTGCTTTTGGATAGATGCTTACTAACTAAAAACCTATTTAAAATACATATGTCATGTGCTTATTTACACCCCTATTCAATTGGCAAAATCGCTATTGAATGAGGGTCGAATTAAGTAAATCAAGGCCCTCATTCAATTGCAATTTGGCCAATTGAATAGGGCCTTAAATAAGCACATAACATATATATTTTAAAGAAGTTTTTAGTTAGCAAGCATCTATCCAAAAGAATGGTTTTCACTAACTAAAAACGTCTTTAATAAAAATATGCTATGTGCTTCTTTAGGGCCCTATTTAATTGGCCACATCGCAATTGAATGAGGCCCCAAGTATGCAACATATGGTACACACAAATAGGATTGTACACAAAAAACACTAACAAATAGCAAACTAAATTAATATTCTTCTTTAATGTTTAACAACCTATAAGCCTTACAAACAAGCCTAAATAACCATACTAAAAGTGGTATACACAAAACAGGATTGTACCAAAATCAAACAAACACATAGCATACTAAATTAATCTTTTTCTTTAATGTTTAAGAACCTATAAGCCTTACAAACAAGCCTAAATAACCATAGCAAAAGTGGTATACACAAAACAGGATTGTACCAAAATCACACAAACACATAGCAAACTAAATTAATCTTCTTCTTTAATGTTTAAGAACCTATAAGCCTTACAAAGAAGCCTACATAAGCATACCAAAAGTGGTACACACAAAACAGGATTGTACAAAAACTCACACAAACACATAGCAAACTAAATTAATCTTCTTCTTTAATGTTTAAGAACCTTTAAGAACCTATAAGCCTTACAAACAAACCTAAATAACCATACCAAAAGTGGTACACACAAAAAAGGATTGTACCAAAATCACACAAACACATAGCAAACTAAATTAATCTTCTTCTTTAATGTTTAAGAACCTATAAGCCTTACAAAGAAGCCTAAATAAGCATACCAAAAGTGGTACACACAAAACAGGATTGTACAAAAACTCACACAAACACATAGCAAACTACATTAATATTCTTCAATAATGTTTAAGAACCTATAAGCCTTACACAGAAGCCGAAGTAAGCATAACTACAGTGTTGGACACAAAATTGGATATTGCTAAAACCATTGCAATCATATACAAAATAATTTACAAAAAAATAATTACAATATAAAAAAATTATATATGGAATAGAAAAATACATTTTAATTATTTTGAAAAGGTTGCACAAAAAAATAAATAGCAGAAAAATTCACCATAACACATTCAATACACAAACAAAATGTCATTTTTTAGTTACTACAAATACATTCAAATCAAATAACATTTTCTTTTTTATTTTACAACAGATACTGCGTCAAGATCATCGGACCAGGAGTTTCAACTGAGGACCAGACCATCGGACGAGGACTTTCAACAGAGGACTTCACCATCGGACGAGGACTTTCAACAGAGGACTACACCATCGGACGAGGACTTTCAACAGAGGACCAGACCATCGGACGAGGACTTTCAACAGAGGACCAGACCATCGGGCGAGGACTTTCAACACAGCACCAGACCATCGGACGAAGACTTTCAACACAGGACCAACAAAGTTTCTGCTTGAAATCAAACTTCAACCAAGGTACAGTATAACAAGTAAAAAAAGAGAAAAAAAAAATATCTTTGCTCTGCATCGATGTCAACAGAAAAAAAAAAAAAAACACCATTAACTATAACTTTAAAAAAAAAATAACTAAAACATTTATCATCTATCTCTAATTTGTCTTTTTGGGCCAATAATCTTTAACAGTAAATACAAACTTCAATGTAGTTAGAAAAAAAAAAATTGCATAGTCTAAAAAAGGCTCAAAACAGAGACTCTGTACAATTTGTCATTCTAAATTTCCAGTCCTAGACCCTCATTGAATTGCCATTTGCTCAATTGAATAGTGCTCTAAATAGGAACATAACATATTTTTAAAAATAAGTTTTTACTTAGTGAAAACCTTGCTTTTGGATACATGTTTAATAACTAAAAACTTCTTTAAAAAATATCTTATGGCCTTATTTAGACCCCTATTCAATTGACCAAATTGAAATTGATTAAGTATAAAACGTAACCACACTGTTGATAACAATTTTTGCTGAAAACAAACTTAACATCTCAAAATAAACTAATGATACATTATTTTATTTTTACAGATTAACATGGCTGATAATGAGAGTAAACAAGAAAAGAAAAGACGCCAAGCTAGAGAACTACGACAGAGAGCAGACAGCCTGCAGACACCGGAGAAGAAGGAAATTCGATGAGAAAAAGAACGCAAAAGAATTGCAAGCAAAAGACTGTCACCTGCACAAATTAAAGATATGCTAAAAAAAGCTACCAAGCAAATAAAGCATTTAGAACCTGTTCCTCAAACATCAGATTACATTTTACCTGAAAAAATACAAGACATACCAAAAAAAGCCACGAAAAAAAGTAAGCATTTACAACCTGTTCATGAAACATTACATGACATTTTACCTCAACCAATACAACATATACCAAGAAAAGCCACGAAAAAAACAAAGCATTTAGAACCTGTTGTTGAAACATTATATGACATTTCACCTGATGAATATGAAAGTCAAACTCCTATATGCTTTGCAAATTGTCCTTTACTCAAGTCTTTAGCAGTAGAGGTTCATAGTTGTGGGGACATGACTACTCAATGTCAGTTTTGTGAGGCTTATTATTTTAAACAGGAGAAACCCAGAGATGGCCAATTTATTAGTTGTTGTCAAAAAGGCAAGTTCAAACTTCCAGAAAGGAAAGAATTTCCGATCTATTTACAAAATATTATGACTGAACCTACTTTTCCAAACTACAAAATTTTTAAGACAAACATAAGCTCCTACAATAGTGCCATATCCTTTGCATCTATGGGGGCAACATTAGCTGCTAATGTACCAGGACATGGTCCTTACTGTTTTAAAGTCCAAGGCCAAATTTATCATCGCACTTCCCATTTACATCCAGAGGAAGAAGAGCAAAGAAAATACGCTCAACTATATGTCCTAGATACAATGGAAGCTGTCGACCAACGTATGCAGATGGAAGAAAATAAAAAATGCTTAGCCAGTGTTTTTATAGAGCTAAATAACATTATGGACAATAATCCCTACAGTAAAGCTTATAAAAAATTGGCAGAAGTAGAAAAATGAACAACTACATTAATACATCAATTACCAATGCCAAAGGTTAATATGGTGCTTAAAAGAGACAGACATACTGATAAACGTCGTTATAACTTGCCAACATCAAATGAGGTTGCAATTGTGTTTCAAAATGATGGAGAACCACCATTTCAAAGAGACATTAGAATACATCCAAGAAATGAGGAGCAACCATTCATTAATATAAGTATCTTAAGTCCAAATTTAGATCCAATGACATATCCCATCTTTTTCCCACACGGAGAAGCAGGTTGGCAACCAAAATTAACACTTCCCAGTTACCCAAATGCTAAAGCCAGAATCCGAAATAATGTTTGTATGCTTGAATTTAAAGTAGCTCAAATTGCCATTTGAAATGCATTTAATCCAATTTTATGTGGTGGAAAACTAAAACAACAATAGATTATTGATTCCTATTTGCAAGTTGAGGCAAATAATTTTAACTTTATAAAATATCAACAAGATAAAGTACGTGTAGAACAATATTGTGGACTCATGGACTATGTTGCTGACGTGGCTACAAGCAGAAACATGACAGCTGGCGAAGCCATCATTTTACCATCTTCCTTTCAAGGATCTCCTCGAAATATGAGAGAAAGATACAATGATGCTATGGCTATTGTCACCAAATTTGGCAAACCCAATTTATTTCTGATATTTACATGTAATCCTCAGGGGCCAGAAATTACACAAAATCTACTTCTTGGACAAACTGCTTCCAATCAACCAGATTTGGTAGCCAGAGTTTTTAAGATTAAATTAAATGAATTAATACGTGACTTCACTATAAATCAGTTATTTGGCAAATGTCTTGCTTATGTATATACCATTGAATTTCAAAAAAGAGGCCCTCCACATGCACATCTTCTCATAATACTTCAAGAAAAAGATAAATTAGATACTTCGGACAAAGTGGATGCAGTCATTGTTGCTGAACTACCAGATCCAGAACTATATGGTAGGCTATATGAGATTGTTACTCATCGCATGATTCATGGACCCTGTGGTGACCTTAATCCACATTCACCATGTATGGAAAATAATAAATGTTCCAAAGAATTTCCAAAAGATTATAGAGACAAAACCTATGCAAATTGTGATGGCTATCCACTTTATAAAAGAAGAGAAGGTTATAGTGCCATTATTTGTGGAAAAAAAAGTGGACAATAGATATGTAGTACCCTACAATCCACATTTACTCATGAAGTACAACGCCCACATCAACGTAGAAGCCTGCACTTCCATCAAATCCATTAAATATGTCTACAAATATATTTACAAAGAGTACGATGCAGCTACTGTAGTCGTCAAAAGTGCAGAAAACCCTGAATGTAGTGAGTTGGTACATGATGAACTTGCATCTCATGTAGATGCTCGCTATGTCAGTGCACCAGAAGCAAAGTGGCGGCTTTTAAAATTTGAAATGCATAATAGATCACATGCAGTATATAGATTAGCAGTACATTTGCCACAACAACATTTAGTCTATTTCCATGCTGGAAATGAAATGAATGCATTGGCCCAAAGTGAAGATCGTCACACTACACTAACTGCATGGTTTGAATTAAATTCCACTGATTCAGAAGCAACACAATACTTATATATTGAAATTCCATATCACTATGTTTTTATGAATGGATTATGGAGACCAAGAAAAAGCAGAGGCAATAAAATAATTCCAAGAATTTACACAGTCAGTCCAAGAGATGTTGAACGTTTTTGCTTACGGATATTACTTTTAAATGTTCCTGGAGCACAAAGTTTTGAACACTTAAGAACTGTTAATGACATTGTATATGAATCCTTCCATTTAGCTGCAAGACATATGATGATGATACAGAATGGGAAAGATGTTTAGATGAAGCAGCACAATGTCAAATGCCATGACAGATGAGAGAACAATTTGCTTTTATTTGTATCTTCTCAAATGCTCCAAATGCATTAGCTTTGTGTGAGACTTTTAAAAGTAATATGGCTGAAGACTTTATGCGACGATACAATGAACCCATTGCACACTTAAAAGCGTTAATGGAAATCCAAGAAGTATTTTTAACTCATGGATTAAGTTGTGCAAGTTTTAATTTGCCTGATCCAGGTCTTATAGATGACATAAACTTTGAAGACTATGACATTCAACTATAAGCAGAAAGAACAGAAGAAAGACTTGCAACTTTAAATACATTACAATTGAAAGCATTTCATGCCATTAAAAATGCAATAGATGATGACATGGTGACAGAGCGTTATTTCTATCTTGATGGACCTGGCGGATCAGGAAAAATCGATCTGTATAATTTATTAATGAGTTCAGTACGAGCACAAGGTCAAAAAGCAATGGCGTTTGCCACTACTGGAATTGCTGCACTTTTGTTAGAAGGTGGAAGAACTGTTCATAGTGGATTTAAACTGCCAGTGCCTATTTTAGAAACTTCTGTGTCAGATATTCGCATGACATCATTACAAGCAAAGAAATTGAACAAATGTAAATTAATTACAATAGATGAGGCCACAATGATGTCATGCTATGCCCTCCAATGTATTGACCGTTTGCTTCGTGAAGTCATGGATAATACTTTTCCATTTTATGAAAAGGTAATGTTGTTAGGTGGCGATTTTAGACAAACATTACCTGTCGTTACGTTACCAGTTGTGTCTGACTCTCTGTGACCCTATGGACCGCAGCACACCAGCCACATCTGTCAGTCACTACCGCTTTGAACTCCATCGAGCTCATGTTCATTGCTCCATTTCCGCCACTGCTGTCCCCTATTCCGTGTGCCATCAATCTTTCCCACATCAGAGTGGAGAATCCTGTCTTCTCATGATATGGATACAATATTTGAGCTGCAGCCTCATGATCAAGCCTTCCAGTGAACAGTATGTCTTGATTTTGTGTAGTACTGATTTATTGGATCTTCTTGCAGTCCAAGGGACTCTAAGTAGTTTTCTCCAACACCACAATTCAAAGGCATCAATTCTCCGGCGCTCAGACTTCTTTATGGTCCAGCTCTCACATCCGTGTGTTACTACTGGGAATACCATAGGTCTAACTATGAGGACCTTTGTTGATATGGGTTGAAAAAGGATAGAGGTTATTAAATATGGTTTGGAACAAGCGCAAATATAAGTGAGGGAGCAAATATTGTGCACATTAAATGGTCTAAATTTCATTTCACTTAATTACTTTTTGTATAATTGTCATTTTAATATGGAAAAGAAAAACACAACGATGGGCAACAGGTTTACACCGTATTATAAGCTTCTTTTCATGGGTTTTTGTTTCATTTTCCTATTATTAAAATATTAATGTTTTTTGACATAAACCTGGTAGCCTTTAAGTGATTTATATATGATTTTTTACATATAGAAATACAAAGTGGACGATCTTAATGTATTTTTAGTGTATTTAAATGGCCACGGACCAAAAACAAAGGCGCTTCTTGCTCTGGTGGAGATGAGCGCCATAGGTGCTCATCCCTACGACCCTGTACGACTTAGGCAGGGAGCACCGAAGGCGCTCACTGCAATGGTGGAGATGAGCGCCGTAGGCGCTCATCCCTATGACCCCAAAATGACCTCTTCCCCCCCTCCTATCCTTACCCTGTGTCTCGCTTCCCCTCCTTCTCTGCTTCATATGTGTTTCTCTTCCCCTTCTCCTGTCCTTCCCCTACTTCTCTCTTCCCCTGCGTCTCTCTTCCCCTTCTGGCCCTCATTGCCCGCGACCTACAATTAAGACCCGCAGCATTTTAGAAAAAAAGACATTACCCTGTGACCCAAAATTACGACCCACAAAACAAAGGCAATATATAAATTAATATATGAGAGACAAGTATAACCTGCCTTTGGCAGAGCATTACACCTATTGCAGACTCAGGCATTTTGTGTGCTCCACTATATATTCTTTGTGGGCCCCAGAAACCAATTGGCTAGCAAGCATTTCTGATGCTAGCGACAAAAAGCCACATTGCTCGGCAGTGGAAGTCCCCGAATTTGAGTTTGCAGGCAGTTAAGAACAAATTTAATTTTATTCTGATTAATGAGCGAATAACCCATTTATTGGAGCACTCAGTTACTAAGGTTATGGACATGTGGGCTCCATGGCTAATGGAACCTGATAGTTTTTCACTGGAGTCCAATGCCAGCTGTTGATTGGTGGATAGCCCCCTGGTGAAGGGGTCTCGAGGAGTGGATGGCCCTGGAGGAGGTGGATGGAGGTAAGTAACATTTGACGTTACTTATTCAACCTGGATAATCTGTGAACGAACTGTTTTATGATTTCATTCCCCCTCCCCAATTGGGGATTTGATTGTATCAATGTTACATGTTTAAAAGATTATAATATTATGACAAAAAAACAAAAACAAGATAGGCTTTGGTAAATGGCTTATCTGGGAGGGTCTCCTGGGTATACGAAGTTAACGGTCTAACAGTTTGATACTTCGGGATTTTGAGCCCAGATAGTAGGCACAGTGTATTAGATAACATTTTATATGTGAAAGATGTCTATGCCTCACTTTAAAGCGTACTCACTGTATTGTGATTTGCCAATGCCTAATAAAAATTACTTGTTAAAAAAGACTACTTGAATTACTTGTTAAGAGACTAAATGTGGTCTTTCTTTAAGTAGAATCAGTTTTTCAAAAGGGTTTAAAGATCTAATTGATCTAATATGATATTTAGAGGATTTCAAACATGCTTAAAGTTTATTATATATATATATATCACATATTATAATTGTGCAACTACGAATCGTCGTCACGCTGTGTTGCGTGGTGCGTACGACTTAGCGATGAGCACCACAGGCGCTCATCGCCCGGCTAGCCTCGCGCAACGAGGTGAGCCATTAAACCATACCACTTTGCTAATCGTACGACTTTGCGATGAGCGCCACAGGCGCTCATCGCCCGGCGAACCTCGTGCAGCGAGGCAAGCCGTTAAACCGTACCACTTTGCAGATCGTACGACTTAGCCGTTAAACCTTAGCACTTTGTCAATGTGCGCCGCAGGCGCTCATTGCAGGCGAGACGTTAAACCGTAGCACTTTTTTACACAAGACGCAGGACTTAGAAAAAAAATACGAGAAGAAAAAAATTACAAGATAAGCGGCGGAACCAAAAATTTTTTAAAAACATTAAATACACACTAAAAAATAAAAAAAAGGTCACTTACAGCATGGGGAACCAGGCAGGACCTCTGGGAGTGAGTTGGAACTCCAATTTACATCGATTTAGAGGAGTTACAAAGATCGAAAATCGGCTAAGCGAGAAAAAAATGGCCGCCGAAAAAAATGAAAACGAGGTTATACTACTACGAACTGCGTAAAACACAGCCACAGACGTATGTGCTCGAAAAACAACGAGACAAAGGATGCGCATTAACCGCACAATGAGTAAAAAAAGACAGTAGCGAGTACATTTTACGAAACGCAATTACAGATTTACGCATTAACACAGATTTCCCGCCTTTGTCTCGCGCCACATCGGATTTCCCGCCTAAAACAACGCATTTGTCTCGCGCAACAGCGGATTTCCCGCCTAAAACAATGCATTTGTCTCGCGCACAAAGCCTATATATAGGGCACACTTGACACATAACTGACACTTTCTCCTCAGGTGATGACGGTCTGACTGGACGTTTTCTGATGACGGAAAATCTCAGGAGATTGTTAGCTCTTCAGGATACTGCTTCAGCAATATTACATTAAAAAAGGTAAATATCATTTATAATTATTAATTATTAAATTGGTACTTACTTAATAAATCAAAAATATTAAATTTAATAATAGAAAAATAATATTGTGCTTACCTGTGTGAAACAATTGTTAATAACATTCATAATGTACATTAATTAATTAATTAATTAATCATTAATATCAAAATTAGTTAACGTTTAAGAATGTGAATAAAAAAGCAACACATTGATTCATTAATTATTAATGTACATTAATTTAATAATTAATTTGTTATATATCGTGATTACCTGTGTGAAAGAATTGTAAGTTACATTCATAATTTACTTTATTTAATTAATTAAATAATCATTACTATCAAAAAAGGTTAACGTTTAAGAATGTGCTTAAAAAAAGGAACACGTTGATTAATTAATTATTAATGAACATTATTTAAATAATTCAGTTCTTAGATATTTAGTATAAAAAAAAAAAATAGGCTATATACTCATGTTTACATCTTGATGTTAGATTTATTCACACATTACTTTAATATTAATGAACATTAATTGATTCTTATTTCATTAGTAATGTACATTATTTTAATAATTCAGTTGTAACATACTCATTTTAAAATACCCCTCAAACAAAAAAAAAGGTAATAGACTCATGCTTACGTCTTGAAGTTATATTTAGTCAGACATTAATTTAAGATTAATACAGATTAATTGAGTATTATTTAAAGACTAACAGTAATATTGATTGTATGTTTTTAATCTATGCTTAAATATGTGTGTTCATGCTGATTTATTGATATTTTTATTTCATGTTTTTAATCTATGCAAAAATATGTATGTTAAGCCTCATTGATTGATACAGATGAAGCAACATATTATACATTAATTTTACTATTTTGTATAATTGCAGTGAACTGTAGCTGAATGAACAGAGATAGTGACGTTTGCACACATTGAACATCATAAGGATAATTTTGACAGGTACAGAATTTGAATTATATTACTACAGCAAGATATTAAAAAATATGATTTTAGGTTTTTAATGTAGCCAAATATATGTCTGTTGATGTTCATTTAATGATATCGATGAAGCAAAAGTTTAAAAATATTCTCAATTTGATTTTACAGTTTATTTGGATCTGCAAGGGAATAAACAGACAGCGTGACGTTTGCAGCCTTTGAACAACATCAACATCATCCTCACAGGTATAAAATGTAATTTTGTAGTGATGCATAGAAAAAGGCTATATATTATATATTTGGGGAAAATGGATATTTGGTGAAAATGGAGAGTACTTATTGAGTCATTAACGTATGATATTTAGTCATAACTTGAAAAAAGTTGAAAAGACAATACTAATTAATAATATTTAAAGAAAATAAGAAGCTTACACTTGCAAAAAAAAGAAATTGATGGTATGCTGTGAATTCAATCAAGAAGGAATGGAATTGAAGGATTAATAATATAAAGATAGATATGTGCAGCTATTTCCGATTTCATATATGTCAATAAAATACTTTGAAAAATGGTTTCATTTCTTTCAGTCTAAAGTGCAACATTTGAAAATGTTTTATTAGTTTATTCATCTACTTTAATGGAACAGTACAAAAAGGAATTTTTTTTTATACAAAACAAAGAACAAACAATAATTACATGTCTATTTACAATTACAGATTAAAATGGCGGAGAATGGAGAAGACAAAATTGAACGCAAAAGAAGATTGGCAAAGGAAAGGAAGCAAAGGTGGAGAGATGCTCAGAAACCGGAAACTTCACAACGCTTGCGAGATGACGAGCGACACAGACTTTTAAATAAAAGAAAGATGAGTAAGAAAGCCGCAAGTGAGTGGGTTGGGGCTTCCAAGAAACGTAAAAGTAAACAAAAACATCTCTGTGAACCATTGTCCAATGATTCTATTTTGCAGAATGACTTAAATGTAGACACATAAGAAAAAAATGTACATATAGAAAGTGGGTCTGAAATCTATGTTGAAGAAATGCATGACAATGTGTTTACTACTGCAGTAGAAGTAGATACTCATTATTGTGGGTTACTTAATGTGGTTTGTCAGTTTTGTGGGGCCTATCATTTTATAAAGGAAAGACCTACTGATGGAAATTTCATTAGTTGCTGTCAGAAAGGAAATGTGAAACTTCCACTAAGACACCCATTTCCAGATTATTTAGAATGCATAATGAGCGATCCAACATTTCCAAATTATTATAATTTCAAACAAAACATAAGGTCTTATAACAGTGCAATTTCATTTGCTTCAATGGGTGCAACATTAGCAGAAAATGTACCAGGACATGGTCCTTACTGTTTCAGAGTTCAAGGTCAAATATACCACCGAACTTCACATTTACACCCACAAGAAGGAGAGCAAAGGAAATTTGCACAGTTATATGTCTTAGATACGATGGAAGCTGTGGAACAAAGAATGACACTTCCAGAAAATAGACAGTGTTTGCGCATAGTCTTTGAACAGCTGGATAAAATTATGCAAAAAAAAACATATAGTCAAGCATACAAACAATTAGCACAGCTTGAAAAAGAACAACAGGAACATGCTGAAAGACATCAATTGCCTACACCAAGAGTAAATATGGTGTTAAAAAGAGATTGCAACACTGATCAAAGAAGATATAATTTACCTACTATAAATGAGGTTGCCATGGTGTTTAAAAATGAAGATGGTGAACCACCTTTTCAGCGGGATATTAGAATATATCCACGCAATGAAGAACAATCATTTATCAACATCAAAATATTAAGCTGTAATTTAGATCCAATGACATATCCCATTTTCTTTCTAAATGGGGAACCTGGATGGGAACCAAAATTACAATTGGAAAGTTATCCCAATACGAAACTTCGTATTAGATCTAATATTTCCATGCTGGAATATAAAGTGGCACAAACTGCTATCCGTGATTGCTTTAATCCAATTTTACATGGAGGCAAACTCCCTCAACAATGGATTATTGATTCATATTTAGAAGTTGAAGCCAATATTCTAAATTTCATTAAATATCAACAAAATAAATTACGAGTTGAACAGTATTGTGGATTAATGGATTATGTGGCAGATTTAGCTTCCAACAGAGACATTCCAGCTGGAAGAGCAATTATTTTGCCATCCTCTTTCCAAGGATCTCCTCGCAATATGCGAGAAAGGTATAATGATGCCATGGCTATTGTTACAAAATTTGGAAAACCAGATTTATTTATTACATTCACATGTAATCCACAATGGCCAGAGATCAAGGAAAATTTGAATCTGGGACAAACTACTTCTGACCGACCAGATTTAGTGGCAAGAGTATCAAAATCAAACTCAATTAATTAATACATGATATCACTAAAGCACACTTATTTGGACAATGTGTGGCTTTTGTTTACATCATTGAATTTCAAAAAAGTGGATTGCCACATGCTCACATACTTTTAATACTGCAGGAAAAAGACAAGTTGAACACTGCAGAGAGAGTGGATTCAGTAATTTCTGCACAATTGCCAGACCAAGTAAAATATACAAAACTTTGGGAGATTGTTACACATAGAATGATTCATGGGCCATGTGGAGAGATGAATCCTAATTCACCATGTATGGAAAATAAAAAATGTACTAAAGAATTTCCAAAACCATTTCAAATGCAAACTTATGCAAATTGTGATGGATATCCTTTGTATAAAAGAACACAAGGACAAACAGCTATTATCCGTGGCCAAAAGGTTGATAATAGATTTGTCGTTCCATACAATCCACATTTGCTCATCAAGTACAATGCACACATCAATGTGGAAGCTTGCACTTCGATTAAATCAATTAAGTATGTGTATAAATATATATACAAAGGATATGACGCAGCTAATGCTGTTGTACAAGGTGCTGCAAATGAAAACAAAAATCCAATTTTACATGATAAACTATCAAATTATTTAGATGCTCGGTATGTGAGTGCTCCTGAAGCAATGTGGCGCCTCTTGAAATTTGAGATGCATGATCGGTCACATGCTATCTATCGTTTAGCTGTACATTTGCCTCAAAGTCAGTTGGTTTGCTTTACTGCAGGAAATGAAAGAACTGCATTATATCAAAGTGAAGACAGAGATACCACACTTACTGCATGGTTTAAATTAAACTGTCAGGATACGCAGGCCAGACAATTTTTATACATAGAGATACCATATCACTATGTATTTGTAAATGGTCTATGGCGACAACGAAGAAGAGATGCACATAAAATTATACCACGTATTTATACCGTCAGTTCAAGGGACATTGAACGTTTCAGCTTAAGATTACTTCTGCTACATGTTCCCGGTGCACAGAGTTTTGAGCATTTACGTACAGTGAATGACATAGTTTATGATACATTCCTATTAGCTGCAAGACATCAAAATTTCATAGCCGGTGATACAGAATGGGAGAGGTGTCTGGAAGAAGCAGCACTATGTCAAATGCCTAAGCAAATGAGACAACAATTTGCATTCATTTGTATATTTTGCAATGTACCTGATGCTTTCACTTTCTGGGAAACATTTAAATTTAACATGTCAGAAGATTTCTTGAAACGTTACAGAGAACCAATTGCTCTGTTAAAAACATTGATGGAAATACAAGAAATATTGTTGGCTCATGGATTAAATTGTGCAAGTTTTAATTTACCTGATCCGGGACCTATAGATGACATCAATTTTGATGATTATGACATTAAGCGTCAAAAACAAAAAACCCAAGAAAAACTGGAAACTTTAAATACTTTACAGTTAGAAGCATTTCATGCCATCACAAATGCTACAGATGATGAAATGGTCAAAGTCCGGTATTTCTATCTAGACGGCCCAGGTGGATCAGGAAAAACTTATCTGTACAAATGTTTGATGAGTTATATTCGATCATAGGGTCAGATAGCTATGCCATTTGCAACAACTGTAATTGCTGCACTTTTGTTAGATGGTGGGAGAACTGTGCATAGTGGATTTAAGCCGCCAGTTCCCATTTTGGAAACATCAGTGTCAGATATTTGATTGAATTCCTTACAAGCAAAAAAATTTAAACTAACTAAACTAATTATCATAGACGAGGCAACAATGATGTCATGTCATGCATTGCAATGTATTGACAGATTTTTAAAAGAAGTGATGGATAATAAGTTGCCATTTGGTGGAAAGGTGATGCTGTTAGGAGGAGATTTTAGGCAAACATTACCTGTTGAGCCACACGGAAATAGAACGGAGATCATTGAAACATGTATCAAGACCAGTAAACTGTGGCAAATATTTACACATCTCAAATTAGAATTAAATATGAGATCTGAAGGCCAAAATGAATTCAATGACTGGCTCATTAAAATCGCAGATGGAAAACATCCAGAAATACAGCATTTACCAAATGATACCATTGAAATTCCATCAGAAATGGTTTGCAATGAATCACTAATATCAGCCATATTTCTAAACACTCTTAATAATGAGGATTACTAAGACATTGCAAACAAAGTGATATTAACATCAAAAAATGAATGTAAATAACGAAATTTTAAAATACATCAATGCACCACAAAATAATTATTACAGTGCAGATTCTATTCTGTCAGATGATAAAGACAGTGAATCGAATTTTAGTATCAAATTTGTTAATTCGTTAACACCATCTGGAATGCCACCACATATTTTACAATTGAAAAAAGGCGCAATTGTCATGTTATTGCGAAATATGAATCCAAAAAAAGGACTTTGTAATGGGACAAGATTAATTGTGCATGAGTTAAAAGATCATTTTATACATGCAGAAATTATAACTGGTACCCATAAAGGTGAACAAGTTTTTATACCAAGAATTGATTTAGCTCCAAGTGAGAGTGGTTTGCCCTTTGTCCTTCAACGGAGACAATTTCCAGTTATCATGGCATTTGCCATGACCATCAATAAATCCCAAGGACAAACTTTTAAGTCAGTTGGGATTTTTTTAAAGGAACCAGTTTTTGCACATGGACAACTCTATGTGGCTTTTTCAAGGTGCACTAATCCAAAAGAAATTAAAGTGCATGTTGAAGAAAACGAAACTCAAGGTCATTTATTGGATGATGGATGTGTTTACACCAAAAACATTGTCTACTATGAGGTGTTGGAAAGATAGAGGCAAAATTGTTTTAATTTTAATGCCAACATTTTTTGGTACTCAATATGATTGCACAAAAACAATATTTCAAGTAAAACAGATAAACAATGGACAAAAAAAACATACAGAACAGTGGTTTGACTTCCATGACAAAATTAAAGTACTCTGGGACTCTTTAAATAGGGGGCCACTATTTCACTTATGAAAATCTATGTGATATTTGCAGAATGGAGAAACTGAAAAAAAAGAAATATAACAACAAAAACAACAGTAAAATATCCGTAAACAGATTGGAATGGGTTCAAAGTTTCATATTAACATGATTGGCCCCACAAAACAATTAACTGAATTTTGCAGGATTTACAAGAGTTTAATGTTATTGTTTGATGTTACAATTTCAGATGTTAAATATGTGTTTTTTGAATTTTTTAAAAAGTTGGTTAAATAAATATGTGGTATAGTCAAACATGTATTGTTAGTATAAAGTTGAAGCATTTCATAATAATTGGAAATGTATTATTTAAAGACAAAGTATTGATTCAGGGAGAAATCCGATCACCAGTTAATGGGGTCAGGAAGGAATTTTTTTTTCCCTCTTTGATACAATTGGACAAGTTTCAATAGGGGTTTTTTATTGTTTGCCTTCCTCTGGATTCAATGCTAATTTAGTTTAACAAGAGTTTAACAAATATGTTACAAATGATAAAAAGCATGTTATTGTTAAAACAATTTACTTACTCTAAGTTAATATAGTCCGCAGTTACTCAGAGATAAATATGTACTGAAAAGTGTTAGTATTGTTAACAAAATGTTGAACGAATGTTTCATATACAAGTTGCATGTTACAAAATTTCCTGTTTGTGAAATATAAGTTGAAAGTTAAAAAAATTAAAAGTTAAAAAAATGTATGTGTTTTTATTTGTAGGAAAAAAAAGGGACAAATGTAGATTACTCATTTTGTGTTGCAAACAAATTTCACAACATTTAATTTTTATTGACCGTC